>JANIIK010002019.1:0-56439 GCA_027704905.1 Muraenolepis orangiensis | reverse complement strand
GAGCTCCGTCTGAAGTGGCTGAGCTGAGCACAAAGACACAAAGAAGAACCTTCAGCTCTTTGGAAATGAAACAAACAAACATCAAACCAAGTGAAGTGTTGTTAGTGGAGGACGAGTCGTGAGGAGGTCCTGCAGGGCCCTCCTGTCTGGGATGGAGAGGGAGTGAAGCAACGCACGAGGTGGAGGCAGCTCCTCTCTTTGTGGAGACTAAGGAAACAAGCCTTATAAACTAAACGGTGGACAGCGTTATAAGGTGAGTAGTGAGTGTTGACCAAGGGGTTAAAGAGTATGTCTCTAAACTTGTTATGCAACAGGGAGCCGGTTCAAACTGGAACACTTTGGTGATTTATTTTAAAAGACGTGATGTGTGTGTGTGTGTGTGTGTGTGTGTGTGTGTGTGTGTGTGTTTGTGTGTGTGTGTGTGTGTTGTTGTGTTCAAAACTATATAAAACAAATCTATATAAGTTGTCTATGTCCCCGTCGAGCGCCCATAGGGCTGTGCGCACTACAGGAGCCGGATTACGTTCGACGCAGAAGCGGTATTTAAACAAACTATATTTATTTAGCCAATTATTATCCTGATACAAAGTTTGCTCAATACTGAATCAACATACAAAACAAACAAAACCCCGGAGTTGAGATCCCCTCCTTAGTCTCACGCAATGTTATATACGACTGTCATGGCGCCTCCCTCACCAAACTGGTTCATTCTGGAACGTTCCAGTACGCCCGTGCTGTCTCACGTGACTTGGCCTCGTGCAGTTCTCAGTAAACCTCTCAATAATTCTCCCTTTGTCTGAACATTCTGGTTATTACATTTCATCACATTCTGAGTTCATTGTCTGGTACGTTTTCAACTGTTAATGAAAATGTTTGGTTTATTTTATCTCACTGTGTGTGTGTGTGTGTGTGTGTGTGTGTGTGTGTGTGTGTGTGTGTGTGTGTGTGTGTGTGTGTGTGTGTGTGTGTGTGAGTGTGTGTGTGTGTGTGTGAGAGACATCAGTGGTGTATTCACGCCCCCTAGTGGTGCAATAACAGATATTAATAAAACATGGCTTTGATAAGCAGCCTCATATCTTAAGATGTATTATTCATTTATCAGACAGCTTCATACAAAGATACTGACAGTGAATGTGATTAAGTAGCAGGTAGGGGTCAGAGGTCATTCAGGAGCAGGTAGGGGTCAGAGGTCATTAAGGAGCAGGAAGGGGTCAGGGGTCTTTAAGGAGCAGGAAAGGGTCAGGGGTGATTAAAAAGCAGGTAGGGGTCAGAGGTCATTAAATAACAGATAAGGGTTAGATGTCATTAAGGAGCAGGTAGGGGTTAGAGGTCATTAAGGACCTTTACCTCGGTAACCCCAAATCCTGATTATAATCCTCAGCGTTAACCTGACTAAACCCACATCCTGCTTGGTAGTATAGTCCTCAGGGTTAACCTGAAGTGACTCACTAACCCCACATCCTGCTTGGTAGTATAGTCCTCAGGGTTAACCTGAAGTGACTCACTAACCCCACATCCTGCTTGGTAGTATAGTCCTCAGGGTTAACCTGAAGTGACTCACTAACCCCACATCCTGCTTGGTAGTATAGTCCTCAGGGTTAACCTGAAGTGACTCACTAACCCCACATCCTGCTTGGTAGTATAGTCCTCAGGGTTAACCTGAAGTGACTCACTAACCCCACATCCTGCTTGGTAGTATAGTCCTCAGGGTTAACCTGAAGTGACTCACTAACCCCACATCCTGCTTGGTAGTATAGTCCTCAGGGTTAACCTGAAGTGACTCACTAACCCCACATCCTGCTTGGTAGTATAGTCCTCAGGGTTATCCTGAAGTGACTCACTAACCCCACATCCTGCTTGGTAGTATAGTCCTCAGGGTTAACCTGAAGTGACTCACTAACCCCACATCCTGCTTGGTAGTATAGTCCTCAGGGTTAACCTGAAGTGACTCACTAACCCCACATCCTGCTTGGTAGTATAGTCCTCAGGGTTAACCTGAAGTGACTCACTAACCCCACATCCTGCTTGGTAGTATAGTCCTCAGGGTTAACCTGAAGTGACTCACTAACCCCACATCCTGCTTGGTAGTATAGTCCTCAGGGTTAACCTGAAGTGACTCACTAACCCCACATCCTGCTTGGTAGTATAGTCCTCAGGGTTAACCTGAAGTGACTCACTAACCCCACATCCTGCTTGGTAGTATAGTCCTCAGGGTTAACCTGAAGGGACTCACTAACCCCACATCCTGCTCGGTAGTATAGTCCTCAGGGTTAACCTGAAGTGACTCACTAACCCCACATCCTGCTTGGTAGTATAGTCCTCAGGGTTAACCTGAAGTGACTCACTAACCCCACATCCTGCTTGGTAGTATAGTCCTCAGGGTTAACCTGAAGTGACTCACTAACCCCACATCCTGCTTGGTAGTATAGTCCTCAGGGTTAACCTGAAGTGACTCACTAACCCCACATCCTGCTTGGTAGTATAGTCCTCAGGGAAGCAGCATGTGAGGCTCACAGCAGGAGTCACCTTGATAACTGAACTGAGATCAGTCTCAGCTTGGTATCTGAAACTGAAGATTCTGCTATTCCCTGAATTCTGTCTTAACATCTCCGGTTAACCTGCAAATCCAGCTTCTTGAAATCGGCTGGGGTCTCCGGTCTGCTATGAATGAGGAGAGAGAGGAGGGGGATCCTACCTCTAAAAGCTCTCTGTCTGGGGAACATGGCCGCCAGAGCAGAGCTAACAGGTGAGAAGAGGATCTCTAAGTGTCTGTGACTGTGGTCCATCTCAGAGCTCAGCAGTGATGTATCAGGACACCATCGGTAGTGTCAGTAAAAGCTGTGTGTGTGTTGTGTTGAAGACCAGAGCAGAAGGAGAGAGCAGACTCCCCTGGACCCAGCTGTGTCTCCATGAAGAGTGACCGGTCTATGGATCATCCTGTTCAGTTTAAAGATGGGAATCAGTCTATTGAGAAGAGGTGAGGGTTGATCAGATTATAACAATTCAGCATCTATTGACCATCCATAAATCCTGGCTCTTGTTGTTCTAGAAGGATACAGGAGAGAGCAGACTCCCCTGGACCCAGCTGTGTCTCCATGAAGAGTGACTGGTCTATGGCACATCCTTCTCAGTTCAAAGATGGACACTCCTCCAGAGAGGAGAGGTAGGAGTTTCAAACATACTGTGTGTGTGTGTGTGTGTGTGTGTGTGTGTGTGTGTGTGTGTGTGTGTGTGTGTGTGTGTGTGTGTGTGTGTGTGTGTGTGTGTGTGTGTCCCAGATATGTGATACTTATGTTTTGACGTCAGGAGAAATATTAAAATTGTGTGTGTGTGTGTTTGTGTGTGTGTTCCACAGAAAACCCCAGGAGAGGTCAGAGCTGATCAAGGTGTGTAAATGTCCAACAAGTCATTCGCCTTCAGCTCTACATGAACATTAAAAAGCATCTCTTGTGGTTCTCAGAGTCTCCAGGCTTCCCTCTTTAGACCAGACGTGAATCAAGGACAGATGCTTTCAAGGTCCTCAGTGGAGGACCCCTCCAGAGAGAAGAGGTAGGAGTTTCAAACAGACTGTGGGAGTCCTGACTCACACTGTCATCTCTTTCTCCACCTCTAGAGGGAGCCCTGACTCACACACTGTCATCTCTTTCTCCACCTCTAGAGGGAGCCCTGACTCACACACTGTCATCTCTTTCTCCACCTCTAGAGGGAGCCCTGACTCACACCCTGTCATCTCTTTCTCCACCTCTAGAGGGAGCCCTGACTCACACCCTGTCATCTCTTTCTCCACCTCTAGAGGGAGCCCTGACTCACACACTGTCATCTCTTTCTCCACCTCTAGAGGGAGCCCTGACTCACACACTGTCATCTCTTTCTCCACCTCTAGAGGGAGCCCTGACTCACACACTGTCATCTCTTTCTCCACCTCTAGAGGGAGTCCTGACTCACACACTGTCATCTCTTTCTCCACCTCTAGAGGGAGCCCTGACTCACACACTGTCATCTCTTTCTACACCTTTAGAGGGAGCCCTGACTCACACACTGTCATCTCTTTCTCCACCTCTAGAGGGAGCCCTGACTCACACACTGTCATCTCTTTATCCACCTCTAGAGGGAGCCCTGACTCACACACTGTCATCTCTTTCTCTAGGAGCCTATTTACCTCTAGGAGTTCTCACACAAAAAATTCCAATGACCCCCTCAAAGTCCTGACACCAATTACACATACGCTAACTACTTTAACTTCTCTTAGATGCCATTGGAACTATTTGTAATCGAAACATGTTCTACCCACAGCCCGTTTCATAGTAAGAGATACACATTTCAGTTTTAAACATGTTTATACCACTTATATACTTTTTCTATAATTTAGAAAACAGAAGAGACTCCTATTGACTATTTTATTTATACTCTTATTTTGAAAAAAAACATAGAGACCATTTTTTAATTGAAGACACTCTTATTTTGAAAACATAGAAAATACTATTTTTTTTAAACATAGAAGAGACTCAAATTTTCAAAACACAGAAGAGAAAACATAGAATACTAATTTTTTTTGAAAACATAGAAGAGACTCTTATTTTGAAAACATAGAAGAAACTCTTATTTTGAAAACATACAAGAGTCTCTTATTTAGAAAACATAGAAGATAATCTTTTTTGAAAACAGAAGAGACTCTTATTTAGAAAACATACAAGAGACTCTTATTTAGAAAACATAGAAGAGACTCTTATTTAGAAAACATATAGACTCTTATTTAGAACACATAGAAGAGACTCTTATTTAGAAAACATAGACTCTTATTTAGAAAACATAGAAGAGACTATTAATTAGAAAACATAGAAGAGACTCTTATTTTGAAAACATAGAAGAAACTCTTATTTTGAAAACATACAAGAGTCTCTTATTTAGAAAACATAGAAGATAATCTTTTTTGAAAACAGAAGAGACTCAAATTTTTTTTTTAAAAATGTCTACATCTCTAAAAGCTCTCTGTCTGGGGAACATGGCCGCCAGAGCAGAGCTAACAGGTGAGAAGAGGATCTCTAAGTGTCTGTGACTGTGATCCATCTCAGAGCTCAGCAGTGATGTATCAGGACACCATCGTTAGTGTCAGTAAAAGCTGTGTGTGTGTTGTGTTGAAGCCCAGAGCAGAAGGAGAGAGCAGACTCCCCTGGACCCAGCTGTGTCTCCATGAAGAGTGACCGGTCTATGGATCATCCTGTTCAGTTTAAAGATGGGAATCAGTCTATTGAGAAGAGGTGAGGATTGATCAGACTATAACAATTCAGCATCTATTGAACATCCATAAATCCTGGCTCTTGTTGTTCTAGAAGGATACAGGAGAGAGCAGACTCCCCTGGACCCAGCTGTGTGTCCATGAAGAGTGACCGGTCTATGGAACATCCTGCTTCCTTTAAAGATGGGAATCAGTCTATTGAGAAGAGGTGAGGATTCATCTGAGATTATTAATATACAGTATATATTGAACATCCATAGATAGAGAGGAGAGGGAGGAGTTTCAAACAGGTGATGAAAACTGACCACTTGGTTTCTACCAGACTCTGCTGATACTAATGTTTTGACCTCAGGAGAAATAATAAGTGTGTGTGTGTGTGTGTGTGTGTGTGTTTGTGTGTGTGTGTGTGTGTGTGTGTGTTCTCTACAGTCGACACCAGGAGAGGTCAAAGGTTACCAGTGCTCGGTCTGTACAGCAGCATCAAACAGAGCTGATCAAGGTGTGTAAAAGTCCAACAAGACATTAGCCTTCAGCTCTACATGAACATTAAAAGCATCTCTTGTGGTGCTCAGAGTCTCCAGGCTTCCCTCTTTAGACCAGACGTGAATCAAGGACAGATGCTTCTGATGTCCTCAGCTCACAGGAAAGTTCTCATTCATGTTCTGTTCCAGAGGGCTGAGGAGAACGCACACGCTTTTCTAGACCAGGAGCTGAAGAAGCTCTGGAGGGTTCTCTTCCCACATGACCCACAAGGCTCAGAGAGTCAGAGGGAGGAGGAGGAGGAGGAGGAGGAGGAGGAGGAGGAGGAGGAGGAGGAGGAGGAGGATGGGAAGAACGAGGAGCAGAGGAGGCGCGCCATAGAGGGAGTGACAGACATCACACTGCTCTGCCTTATGGAGATGAACCAGGAGGAACTGGCCGACATGCTGAGGAGTGGTAAGAGACTCTTATTTAGAAAACATAGAAGAGACTCTTATTTAGAAAACATAGAAGAGACTCTTATTTAGAAAACATAGAAGAGACTCTTATTTAGAAAACATAGAGGATACTCTTATTTAGAAAACATAGAAGAGACTCTTATTTAGAAAACATAGAAGAGACTCTTATTTAGAAAACATAGAAGAGACTCCTATTTAGAAAACATAGAAGAGACTCTTATTTAGAAAACATAGAAGAGACTCTTATTTAGAAAACATAGAAGAGACTCTTATTTAGAAAACATAGAAGAGACTCTTATTTAGAAAACATAGAGGAGACTCTTATTTAGAAAACATAGAAGAGACTCTTATTTAGAAAACATAGAGGAGACTCTTATTTAGAAAACATAGAAGAGACTCATATTTAGAAAACAGAGGAGACTCTTATTTAGAATACATAGAAGAGACTCTTATTTAGAAAACATAGAAGAGACTCTTATTTAGAAAACATAGAGGAGACTCTTATACCTGAATGCAACACTATCTTGTTATATCAGCATATCAAGTCAGTAATAGTATAGTAATAGTTAATTATAATGTATTATAGTACTGTCATTACACCAATCATATTGTTGTGTCAATATCACGTATAAGACCTGTCTTCTGGGTTCTCTCATTTAGGAACTACTGCAGTCCAGTGCCAACATAACATCAAGTCTCATCTGATGCAGAAGTTCAGGCGTGTGTTTGAGGGAATCGCTAAAGCAGGACAGTCAACATATCTGAATGACTTCTACACAGAGCTCTTCATCACAGAGAGAATCAGTGGACAGGTCAACAAGGAACATGAGGTCAGACTGATTGAAACAGCTTCCAGGAAACCAGCCAAGGAGGAAACACCAATCAAACTTGAAGACATCTTTAAACCCTTACCTGGACAAGATCAACCAAGCAGAACCATAATGACAACTGGAGTGGCGGGCATTGGTAAAACCGTCTTAACACACAAGTTCACTCTGGACTGGGCTGAAGGCAAAGCCAACCATGACATCCACTTCATGCTTCCCTTCACTTTCAGAGAGCTGAATTTACTGAAAGAGAAAGAGTTTAGCTTGATGGAACTTCTTCATCACTTCTTTATTCAAACCAAAGGAATCCTCAGATACGACCTGTTCCAAGTGGTCTTCATCTTGGACGGTCTGGATGAGTGTCGACTTCCTCTGGACTTCCAGAACAATCCGATCTGGACCGATGTCACAAAGTCGACCTCGGTGGACGTGCTGCTGACAAATCTCATCAGGGGCGACCTGCTTCCCTCCGCTCGCATCTGGATAACCACACGCCCTGCGGCAGCCAATCAGATCCCTGCTGAGTGTGTTGGCATGGTGACAGAGGTGAGAGGGTTCACCGACACACAGAAAGAGGAGTACTTCAGGAAGAGATTCAGAGAGGAGACTCTGGCCAGCAGAATCATCTCCCACATCAAGACATCACGAAGCCTCCACATCATGTGTCACATCCCAGTCTTCTGTTGGATCAGTGCTACAGTTCTGGAGGACTTCTTCAAAACAACCCAGACAGGAGAAGAGATGCCCAACACCGTGACTCAGATGTACATCCACTTCCTGAGGGTTCAGTCCATACAGGGGGACAGGAAGTACCATGAGAGAGCTGAAACAGATGCAGTCTGGAGTTCAGAGAGCAGGGGGATCATTGTTGCTCTGGGAAAACTGGCTTTTAACCAGCTGGAGAAAGGCAACCTGATCTTCTACAAGGCAGACCTGGCCGAGTGTGACATGGATATCAGAGCAGCCTCAGTGTACTCAGGAGTGTTGACCCAGATCTTTAAAGAGGAGTGTGGGCTGTACCAGGACAAGGTGTTCTGCTTTGTCCATCTGAGCATCCAGGAGTTTCTGGCTGCTCTTTATGTCTTCCTGTTCTTCATCGACACTGGTGTCAATCTGCTCTCAGAAAAACAACCAAAAACAGAGGTCCAACTCCTCTACAAGAGTGCTGTGGACAAGGCCTTACAGAGTGAGAACGGACACCTGGACTTGTTCCTCCGCTTCCTCCTTGGCCTCTCTCTGGAGACCAATCAGATTCTCCTACCAGGTCTGCTGAGACAGACAGGAAGTAGCTCACAGACCAATGAGCAAACTGTGTCTTACATCAAGAAGAAGATAAGTGGAGATCTCTCTCCAGAGAGAAGCATCAATCTGTTCCACTGTCTGAATGAGCTGAACGACCATTCTCTGGTGGAGGAGATCCAACAGTACCTGACATCAGGAAGTCTCACCACAGAACATCTCTCTCCTGCTCAGTGGTCAGCTCTGGTCTTCATCTTACTGTCATCAGAAGAGGAGCTGGACGTGTTTGACCTGAAGAAGTACTCTGCTTCAGAGTATGGTCTTCGGAGGCTGCTGCCAGTGGTCAAAGCCTCCAAAATATCTCTGTAGGTTCAGTAATAACATGTATTATAATACACAATATACATGATACTAGTATATGAAAGTTATAATAATATACAAAACATCTCTGTAGGTTCACTCATAACATGTATTATAATACACAATATACACTATACTAGAATATGAAAGTGATATCATATACAATACATCTCTGTAGGTTCAATAATAACATATATTTAATACACAATATACACTATACTAGAATATTAAAGTTATAATAATATAGAATACATCTCTGTAGGTTCAATAATAACATATATTTAATACACAATATACACTATACTAGAATATTAAAGTTATAATAATATACAATACAACACTGTAGGTTCACTGAAACACCAGGTTACTGCCTAAGTGCCCTTGAGCAAGGCACTCCCTACACTGCTCCCTGGGCGCTGTACTAATGGCTGCCCACTGCTCCTAACACTAGGATGGGTCAAATGCAGAGAACTCGTTTACCTCGGGATAAAATAAGTAGTTAAAATAAAAAAATAAATAAAAATAATAATAAAAAAAAGTATTATAATACACAATATACATTATACTAGAATATGAAAGTTATAATAACATACAAAACATCTCTGTAGTTTCACTAATGATGTATTTTAATACACAATATACAAAATACAAGAATATGAAAGTGATATATACAATACATACATGTATTTTAATACTCAATATACATAACACTAGAATATAAAAGGTAAATAATATACAAAACATCTGTAGGTTCAATAATAACATGTATTTCAATATAAATTATACTAGAATATTAAAGTTATATAATATTCAAAAAATAGGAGCGGGGAGCAGGCAAAAGGAGGGAGACTAATTTAATATTTTATTTTCAAAACTACACAACATTTGGATTCAGATTCAGATTCAGAATCAGAAAACTTTATTAATCCCGAGGGAAATTAAGGGAACCATTGTGAACCATTAGTAACAGCACCACTTCAGTAGGAAGTCCAGAAACAACTGGGTATTATACCAGGAAACACCACAACTGGGTTTTACCCTAGTCTTTTCATATTTGTGAATACTTGTTTATCAATTTGAATGAATACTGGACAATACTGGACCAGGCTACAAATTACACTCCAATATTGGCTGTTAAATCTTACCTACAGCACTGTTATAATTTGTTAAACTCATATTTCTTATTCATAATGCTAGTAAAGACTGTGTTTTAATGGTGGTTTTAAGTGGTTTTAATTATAATAAGCCCTTTCAACCCAGTTCCTAACATGTTCCTGTTGATGTTGTGTGAAGGCTGAATGGCTGTCATCTGTCAGAGAGATGCTGTGAAGCTCTGGCATCAGTTCTCAGCTCCAACTCCTCCAGTCTGAGAGAGCTGGACCTGAGTACCAACGACCTGCAGGATTCAGGAGTGAAGCTGCTCTCTGCTGGACTGGGGAGTCCACACTGTACACTGGAGACTCTCAGGTCAGTTGGACTCAATGAGCAAACACTTGCAGCACAGGGTTTGATATCAGAAGACATTCAACTGATTCCATGCATTGAGGAGATCTTTAGAACCAGGTAACCATCTCCATAAATATGGACCTCAACCACCCTGGGCACCATCTCTTCTCCCCCTACCGTCTGGTCGCTGGTTCTGCAGCATTTGTATAAGGACTACCAGGTTTAAGGATAGTTAATATCAACATAGAGTGGCCTACTGAACTGTTAGGACTGCTGCCACTATCATAACATTGTCATTAACATTACACTATCATAACATTGTCATTAACATTACACTATAATAACATTGTCATTAACATTACACTATCATAACATTGTCATTAACATTACACTCTCATAACATTGTCATTAACATTACACTATCATAACATGTCATTAACATTACACTATCATAACATGTCATTAACATTACTCTATCATAACATGTCATTAACATTAAACTATCATAACATGTCATTAACATTACACTATCATAACATGTCATTAACATTACACTATCATAACATTGTCATTAACATTACATTATCATAACATGTCATTAACATTACACTATCATAACATGTCATTAACATTACACTATCATAACATTGTCATTAACATTACACTATCATAACATGTCATTAACATTACACTATCATAACATGTCATTAACATTACACTATCATAACATTGTCATTAACATTACACGATCATAACATGTCATTAACATTACACTATCATAACATGTCATTAACATTACACTATCATAACATGTCATTAACATTACACTATCATAACATGTCATTAACATTACACTATCATAACATGTCATTAACATTACACTATCATAACATGTCATTAACATTACTCTGTCATACTTTGCTGGACTTTCTGGACTCATTACAGTTACTGTACTGCACTGTATTCATGATGCTGCTGCACTACTGGCCCTTTAAAATGCTTGTATGTGCTTTATGTACAATTCAAAACATGTACATATCACCCATTAGTCACTTTATTGTTATTTTTATTGTCCTTTTCATTGTGAATAGTATTGTTAAAGTTATGTGTTTTTGAAATCCATACTGCAGGAGGGAATGGGGAGTAAGCATTATATTGTACTTGTTGCCAATGACAAATAAATATCTTGAATCTTGATTTACATCCATAAAAGTACAATTTCAAGTTCTATAATATACAAAACATATCTGTTAGTTTAATAATAGCATGTATTACAATTCAATATACATTATATAGTCGAATATTTAAATAATATAATATTCAAAACATATGATCTTGGAGCAGGCTATAGGAGGGAGCCTATTTTAATATTTTATTTTCTAAACTACACAACATTTGGATTGTGAACCATTAGTAACAGCACCACTTCAGGAGGAAGTCCAGTAACAACTGGGTATTATACCAGGAAACGCCACAACTGGGTTTTTCCCTAGCCTATTCATATTTGTGAATACTTGTTTTTCAATTTGAATGAATACTGGACAATACTGGACCAGGCTACAAATTACACTACAATATTGGCTGTTCAATCTTACCTACAGCGCTGTTATAATTTGAAAAACTTATATTTCTTATTCATAATGCTAGTAAAGACTGTTTTAATTGTGGTTTTAAGTGGTTTTAAATGGTTTTAAGTGGTTTTAATTCCAATAAACCCTTTCAACCCAGTTCCTAACATGTTCCTGTTGATGTTGTGTGAAGGCTGAATGGCTGTCATCTGTCAGAGAGATGCTGTGAAGCTCTGGCCTCAGTTGTCAGCTCCAACTCCTCCAGTCTGAGAGAGCTGGACCTGAGTACCAACGACCTGCAGGATTCAGGAGTGAAGCTGCTCTCTGCTGGACTGGGGAGTCCACACTGTACACTGGAGGCTCTCAGGTCAGTTGTACTCAATGAGCAAACACTTACAGCCCAGGGTTTGATATCAGAAGACATTCTACTGGTTCCATACATTGAGGAGATCTTTAGAACCAGGTGACCATCTCCATCACTAAGGACCGAAACCACCCTGGGAACATCTCTTCTCCCCCTACTGTCTGGTCGCTGGTTCTGCAGCATTTATACAAGGACTACCAGGTGTAAGGACAGTTTATATAAACATACAGTGGCCTACTGAACTGCTTGGAGTGCTGCCACTATCATAACATGTCATGAACATTACACTATCATAACATTGTCATTAACATTACACTATCATAACATTGTCATTAACATTACACTATCATAACATTGTCATTAACATTACACTATCATAACATTGTCATTAACATTACACTATCATAACATTGTCATTAACATTACACTATCATAACATGTCATTAAAATTACTCTATCATAACATGTCATTAACATTACACTATCATAACATGTCATTAGCATTACACTATCATAACATGTCATTAACATTACTCTATCATAACATGTCATTACCATTACTCTGTCATACTTTGCTGGACTTTCTGGACTCATTCCAGTTACTGTACTGCACTGTATTCATGATGCTGCTGCACTACTGGCACTTTAAAATGCTTTAATATGCTTTATGTACAATTCAAAACATGTACATATCATCCTTTAGTCACTTTATTGTTATTTATATTGTCATTTTTATTGTGTATAGTATTTTTATAGTATAGTTGTATATAAATCCATACTGCAGGAGGGAATGGGGAGTAAGCATTATATTGTACTTGTTGCCAATGGCAAATAAATCTCTTGAATCTTGATTTACATCCATTAAAGTATCAATTCAGACTCCTAAATAATACATTTTCAGAGAAATAAGGTAACATATTTAGGATGTTGTTGCCCTGATAGTATGAGGACATGTTAAATTCTGAGTTTGTTAATAGTGGTTTAAGGTGTATGTTGTATTACATTCATATTCTACTCATAGACAGTAAGGTGGAATTTAGAGTTGGTTTGTGAAGTTTATCAACAACCTTTTCCTTAAAATGTGCCTTTTTAAGGAAACTTTAATTATTACCTTTGCTGAATATTTGTACATATTTTTTACAGCTAACTGTTATTATTTAAATATCTATTTTTTACATTGACTACTCTTTTCTTGTGTTCATTATTGAAGTAAAAGACTTGTGTTCTTTCAACCCAGTTCCTAACATGTTCCTGTTGATGTTGTGTGAAGGCTGAATGGCTGTCATCTGTCAGAGAGATGCTGTGAAGCTCTGGCCTCAGTTCTCAGCTCCAACTCCTCCAGTCTGAGAGAGCTGGACCTGAGTACCAACGACCTGCAGGATTCAGGAGTGAAGCTGCTCTCTGCTGGACTGGGGAGTCCACACTGTACACTGGAGACTCTCAGGTCAGTTGGACTCAATGAGCAAACACTTACAGCACAGGGTTGGATATCAGAAGACATTCAACTGATTCCATGCATTGAGGAGATCTTTAGAACCAGGTGACCATCTCCATCACTAAGGACCACAACCACCCTGGAAACCATCTCTTCTCCCCCTACCGTCCGGTTGCTGGTTCTGCATCATTTGTATAAGGACTACCAGGTTTAAGGACAGTTTATATCAACATACAGTGGCCTACTGAACTGATAGGACTGCTGCCACTATCATATCATTGTCATTAACATTACACTATCATAACATGTCATTAACATTACACTATCATAACATTGTCATTAACATTACACTATCATAACATGTCATTAACATTACACTATCATAACATGTCATTAACATTACACTATCATAACATGTCATTAACATTACACTATCATAACATTGTCATTAATATTACACTATCATAACATGTCATTAACATTACAGTATCATAACATGTCATTAACATTACACTATCATAACATGTCATTAACATTACACTATCATAACATTGTCATTAACATTACACTATCATAACATTGTCATTAACACTACACTATCATAACATGTCATTAACATTACACTGTCATAACATTGTCATTAACATTACACTATCATAACATTGTCATTAACACTACACTATCATAACATGTCATTACCATTACACTATCATAACATTGTCATTAACATTACACTATCATAACATGTCATTAACATTACACTATCATAACATTGTCATTAACATTACACTATCATGTAATGTCATTAACATTACACTATCATAACATGTCATTAACATTACAGTATCATAACATGTCATTAACATTACTCTATCATAACATGTCATTAACATTACACTATCATAACATGTCATTACCATTACACTATCATAACATTGTCATTAACATTACACTATCATAACATGTCATTAACATTACACTATCATAACATTGTCATTAACATTACACAATCATAACATTGTCATTAACACTACACTATCATAACATGTCATTAACATTACACTGTCATAACATTGTCATTAACATTACACTATCATAACATTGTCATTAACACTACACTATCATAACATGTCATTACCATTACACTATCATAACATTGTCATTAACATTACACTATCATAACATGTCATTAACATTACACTATCATAACATTGTCATTAACATTACACTATCATAACATGTCATTAACATCACACTATCATAACATGTCATTAACATTACACTATCTTAATTTGCTGGACTTTCTGGACTCATGACAGTTACTGTACTGCACTGTATTCATGATGCTGCTGCACTACTGGCACTTTAAAATGCTTTTATATCCTTTATGTACAATTCAAAACATGTACATATCATCCATTAGTCACTTTATTGTTATTTTTATTGTCATTTTTACTGTGTATAGTGTTTTTATAGTTATGTGTTTTATAAATTCAAACTTCAGGAGGGAATGGGGAATAAGCATTATATTGTACTTGTTGCAAATGGAAAATTAATCTCATGAATCTTGATTTATATCCATATAAGTATCAATTCAGAATCCTAAATTATAAATTTTCAGAGGAAAAACGTAACTTTTTAAGATGTTGTTGCCATCATTATATAAGCTGTATGTTAAATTCTTAATATACAATACATCTCTGTAAATTCACTATTTCATGTATTTAAAGCCACAATATACATAATACTAGAATATTAAAGTTATAATAACATACAAAACATATCTGTAGGTTCAATAATAACATGTATTTCAATACAATATACTGGGTTTTTCCCTAGTCTATTCATATTTGTGAATACTTGTTTTTCAATTTGAATGAATACTGGACAATACTGGACCAGGCTACAAATTACACTCCAATATTGGCTGAAAAATCTTACCTACAGAACTGTTATCATTTGTTAAACTTATATTTCTTATTCCTAATGCTAGTAAAGACTGTATTTTAAGTGGTTTAAAGTGGTTTTAATTCTAATAAGCCCTTTCAACCCAGTTCCTAACATGTTCCTGTTGATGTTGTGTGAAGGCTGAATGGCTGTCATCTGTCAGAGAGATGCTGTGAAGCTCTGGCCTCAGTTCTCAGCTCCAACTCCTCCAGTCTGAGAGAGCTGGACCTGAGTACCAACGACCTGCAGGATTCAGGAGTGAAGCTGCTCTCTGCTGGACTGGGGAGTCCACACTGTACACTGGAGACTCTCAGGTCAGTTGGACTCAATGAGCAAACACTTACAGCCCAGGGTTTGATATCAGAAGACATTCTACTGGTTTACAGCCATAAAAGTAACAATTCACACATCTAAATAAAGGATATTCATAAGATTAACTCATTCTGGTGTGTGTGTGTGTGTGTGTGTGTGTGTGTGTGTGTGTGTGTGTGTGTGTGTGTGTGTGTGTGTGTGCAGGTTGTCTGGCTGTCTGGTCACACAGGAAGGCTGTGCTTCTCTGGCCTCAGCTCTGAGCTCCAACCCCTCCCGTCTGAGAGAGCTGGACCTGAGCTACAATCACCCAGGAGACTCAGGAGTTACGCTGCTCTCTGCTGGACTGGAGGATCCACGCTGGAGACTGGACACTCTCAGGTACGGAGAGGACAGCTCACCTCTCAGGGACCGTGTCTCCTACAAGGATTCAACCGGCCGCTAGATGAAGTGGTTTACCAAGGCGGCTGTAACTCATGTTGTGTACAAAGTGATGATCCAGCAGATCATGAGTGTGAATGTTTCAACTGCTCTCTCTTTGTTCCCCCCAGGGTGGAGCACGGTGGAGGATGGAGGCTGAAACCAGCTCTAAAGAAGTGTGAGTGTCTGTTTAGTTTGAGTCATCACAACACACACTCACTCTTTAGATGGAAGGTCCATCCACACAGCAGGAGGTGACGTCCTGCTGGGAATGAACATGATGGATCTTATCAATATTAATATTGATGAGATACATCATGTATCTCATCAATATTAATATTCATTAGATACATCATGTCAACCATCATGTATCTTATCAATATTAATATTCATTAGATACATCATGTATATTATCAATAATAATATTAATTAGATACATGATGTATCTCATCAATATTAATATTGATGAGATACATGATGTAACTTATTAATATTATTATTGAAATGATTATCAATATTAATATTGTTAATAATATTGTTAACCATCACAATGAATCCTCCTTGTATTATAAAATACAACAGGTATTATTACTGATACATGGTTATTTATTAATGAGTTATTATTGGTTATTAGTTGTGTTGTTATTATTATTAGACCATAACAATCCTCACATTATTAAAGGGTAAGTAAACAACCGTTTTAGCAGACCGTCTGCCTACCAGTTCCCAAAGAGTCGTAAAGGTTTTATAAAAAATGTACAGTTTGGGTTCCAAAGGAGCAGGTTTAAGGGGCGTGGCCAAACGCTGTCCAACCCCCCCTCACTGGAGCCAGGGGGCGGAGCCAATAGAAAACCACTGTGTGAAAACTGGTTGATCTGGAAGTAGACAACATGTCCCCGTTTGATAACTTTCTACATTTCAGTCCAAAACATCAGAAATGCTGACCAACACGTTTAGAGACCCAAACGGAGCAGCTTTCCCTTTAATATTAGTGTGTGTATTTAATATTATATTATAACAACTACTGTTATTCTTAGGATTATCATCATCCTTATGGTTATAATAAGAACCATTGAAGAATAATAACTCATATTTATTAGTGTGAATAATGTTTTGAATAATTATTAGTATAATTATATTATATATAATTATTATATTATATATTATAATATTATATTAGAATATTATTATTTTATTATTATTAATACAAATATTAATATTAATAGTATTATGTATATTATTATTATTATTATTATTATTACTATTATTAATATTATTATATGTATCAAATAATAATAATATTATTAATATTATTATTCAATATCATTATCGTTATGTAAGACATTAGAACATAATAATCCTGATACTACTAATATATTGATCACACACACAGAGCCCATGTGGTGACGCTGAGGGACTGAGAACATCAGGAGAACACAAACTACAGTCTGGG
Source organism: Muraenolepis orangiensis (assembly GCA_027704905.1). NCBI lineage: Eukaryota > Metazoa > Chordata > Actinopteri > Gadiformes > Muraenolepididae > Muraenolepis > Muraenolepis orangiensis. Next base: position 38,897 of record JANIIK010002019.1, on the reverse strand, counting down.
CTCAGTTTCTAGGAACAACAACAACAGTTCAGCAGACTAATCATGTCTTGTTCTCCATCAGATGCGTGTGAACTCACACTGGACCCAAACACAGCCCACAGACGACTCTCTCTGTCTGAGGACAACAGGAAGGTGACGAGGGTTAGAGAGGGGGAGAAGTATCCTGATCACCAAGAGAGATTTTACTACTGTCCCCAGGTGTTGTGTAGAGAGGGTCTGACTGACCGCTGTTACTGGGAGGTGGAGAGGAAAGGACGTGTTGCTATAGGAGTGACATACAGAGGAATCACTAGGAGAGGAGAGGGTGATGACAGCAGGCTTGGATTAAACAACAAGTCCTGGAGTCTTGATTGTTATGATGTTGGTTACTATGTCTGGTACAACGGTAGTGAAACAGTCATAGATCTCCCCCCCTCTAACAGAGTAGGAGTGTATGTGGACCGACCTGCTGGCTCTCTCTCCTTCTACAGAGTGTCCCCAGATGGAGGAGGGTCCTCAGACACACTGACACTCATCCACACCTTCCAGTCCACATTCACCCAGGAGGACCTCCTCCCTGGGTTCTGGTTAAGGGGTTATGGTTCCTCAGTGGCTCTGTGTCCGTTGTAGCCACACACACACACACACACACACACACACACACACACACACACACACAGTATACACTATACAGACACACACACACACATTTATATACTGTACACACACACACACACACATAGTATACACTATACAGACACACACACACACATTTATATACTGTACACACACACACACACATATAGTATACACTATACACACACACACACACACACACACACACACACACACACACACGGGGGGTGAGGGGGGGTTTCTCCCTTAAGGCCCCAAATGGCCAGAGAGCAGTTTCAGAGGTCAGGGGTCAGAGGATGTGATCTACCACCATGGGTCCTACCACTGGGTCACGGATGGACCCCAGGGATTTAAAGACTGTTCAACTTTTGACTGTTATTAATTTTGATCGCTAAAAATGTTCTTTTTAAAAGGTTCGCAAAAAAGGCTTCATGCAATATGATGTTTTAAATGGTTGAACTTTCTCTTTAACACGTTCTAGAAGACTGTTGTATTCAATATAATGTTTTAAATGGTTGAACTTTCTCTTTAACACGTTCTAGAAGACTGTTGTATTCAATATGATGTTTGTGGTGGAGATGAAGATGTGTTCTCAGAGCTGAAAGGGAGTCATGCATTGGATGTTCTTTCATGGTCTGACCAGCTAAATATCACATGTTCATGTTGTTTCCTTTGATTCTTTGAAGCATTATTAATCACATGGGATTGTTTCCTTTAAATCCTTTTTTGAAGTGTTATTAAAGTATGATGTTGGATTGGTGTTCATGACGTTGTGTTCCATAATCCAGTGAGGTGAACATGATGTGTCATAGCTTGGAAATGTATTTACAAAAAGACACATACATCATGTCAGTCATTCGTTAATACTCACTCCCACAATATATACAACTATACAATATCTACAATAGATAAACAACTAAATATCTATCTGACTTATAAACCTAACGTTAACTATCTAAACACTAAATACTACCAAAACAAACAGTCCAAATGTAAATATGTATCTTATCTAAAGTGTTGTATGGATGAATGTCTTATTTCACGGTCAGCTCGGTGTAGCTAGGTCTATACTGGGTAGCTACAATAACTTTAGACTCTAAAAGAACATTTCTAACCAAATGCTCCTTAGTCACCAAGCCCTTTGCAACAGCCCAGTGTGATCACCTCTAGTTCTATTCAATCTGCACCAACAAGAGTGTTCATCTGTGATCTGTTCATCAGAACTCACCAGATGGACCTGGTGCTGTCCATTAGACATCATGCCATTGCTTAAGCATCTGTCCACATGTGGAGGAAACAGGTTTATGAAACGTTTCCAACACGTCGCTATTGGGTGTTAAATGACCCCACACCAGCACCTCCGTTAAACGTGTGAAATAGGTCTCCGATACGATTCTTATTGAACGGTGGGTTTCACACCTGTTTAGACCGTGTCATTCACATTGTGTTCTGGTTGGTAACAGTTGGTAGAAGTTGACACCGATTCAGAATCGATGTCAGATGCGTTGGTTTTTAAACGTTGCGTTCAACACCCGATTAGAACGTTTAACAAAGTTACTTTCTGTTGGGGTCAAGAAACCGGTTTGATGAGCGTTTGTTGAACACCAAAATACAACCCAAGTCAAACCTGGTTTGGCTTCAAATAACCTGTTTTGCTGCTTGGGACATAGCCGAAAAATAACCTTAACACAGTGAGGGGGATGGAAACGATAACCAACAACCATCAATAATATTCATAATAACCATCATAACAATACACTAAAGAGTATATACATTGACTAAATCAAAGCCCCATTTCTCTCTATCCAATAAGTGACCAAACTCCATCCAGACTGGAAGGAGAACCAAACGGACTGGAAGGAGAACTGGAAGGTTTCATCATCAGATGTAAAGCCACCCTGTAACTCTGACTAAGGGCTATACTAATATACTATATATATAATATACTATATATATATATAATATACTAATAGTATTGTTGAATAATTTCTACTCGGATGGATAAGAATCAATTGCAGAGGTCCGGATAACAATAATCAACTGCAGCAAGATGGAGTCTGCCGTGCCAATTGTCAGACTGAAGATCCTCTCCTTCTTACCCAGTATATACGTTCTCCCACATTCCGTGGCTTGGACATCACTTCATTCTTATCGGTCAAACGTTCCCCACGGCACGACTCCCTACGGCTATGGCTCACGGTACGTCCATAGGACACCGTTGAAGGCACCCTAAAGGTACCCTTATAAGGGCCTACAGGGACACCAGCCGATAACTGGAACATCTCAACACATCTCTATGACCTAGTGGGCCTTGGGCTTCACCAGAAGATTATGATGTAGCCATCTGCTGCTATGTATAGAGGACCATAAGACAGTGTTTAGATTATAATAAGGGTATAAACATACACTACACCATCTACTGCTATGTATAGAGGACCATAAGACAGTGTTTAGATTATAATAAGGGTATAAACATACACTACACCATCTACTGCTATGTATAGAGGACCATAAGACAGTGTTTAGATTATAATAAGGGTATAAACATACACTACACCACCTACTGCTATGTATAGAGGAGCATAAGACAGTGTTTAGATTATAATAAGGGTATAAACATACACTACACCATCTGCTGCTATGTATAGAGGACCATAAGACAGTGTTTAGATTATAATAAGGGTATAACAATACACTACAATCCCATCCATCCATCCATCTTCTCCCGCTTATCCTAAATCGGGTCGCGGAGGTAGCAGCTCCAGCAGGGGACTCCAAACTTCCCTCTCCCTGGCAACATCGACTAGCTCTGACTGGGGGATCCCGAGGCGTTCCCAGGCCAGTGTGGAGATGTAATCACCCCACCTGTACCTCGGTCTGCCCCGTGGTCTCTTCCCAGTTGGAAGACTACTACACTACAATATAGTTGCATATTGTTTGCCAACTTATTGTACTTTGTCCCTTACACTTTAGTCTGAATTGTTGTACTTCTACCTGAGCACTGGTTCAGTTATTGGAGACGTGTTAGAAATGAAATGCACTTTTGACTTCTGGTGACGAGTTGTTCTCTTTCCTTCCTTTGTTGAAACACACTATTGTAAGTCTCTTTGGATAAAAGCGTCTGCTAAATGACTGTAATGTCATGTAATGTGTAGGCCTCAGTAAGAACAGCTCTTTAGTCTCATGGAGAGTAGGAAGCAGCCTACAGTAGCACTTTCCACCTGTGAGGCGGAATACATGGCTCTGGCCTCAACTATACAAGAGTGTATATATCTAGAGCGGTTACTGGAGGGTATGGAGGATTACAAATAGACACAAACAGTAGAGTATGAGGACAACCAGGGAACCATCGCCCTAGAACCCTGTAGGCAGACAGCGGTGTAAGCACGTGGACATAAAGTACCACTTCATTAGATCAACTGTAAGTGATGGGAAAGTACCTCTGGTGTACTGCCCTACTGAAGAGATGGTGGCAGACATAATGACAACACCTCCAACTGAGATGAACCTGAAGACGTTTGCAGGAATCGTTTTTGGAGTTTTGTTTGTCTCTTTGTTGTTTTGTTGACATGTTTGGAGCACAGCAACCTGAGTACAAGTGGGGTGTTGAGTGACAGATCTACATATGTCCTCGGTTGTTACATGTGTATAGATTGTGTCTATTCTGTAGCCAAGTTCACGGGGGGATGCGGTGTTGTTATTGTACCGCTGTGAGGCACTGAAGCGTTAGGCGCTAAGTGAGGACGCAGGCTTGCGTGGTATGTTAATGAGGGGGTGTTCACCTGATGGTCAGATGGTGTGTGTGTTCTAAGTTAGCTCCACTGAGCAGAGCAAGATAAACCTTGACCAAGGGCTAAACAGTTCATCGTCTCCGTCCCAACGACTTCTCTCCCAGTGCAACGCATGAGGAAGAGCCGTCCTTAACATCAACACTTTATTAGAATGTTTTATCTGTTATTAGAATGTTTTATCTGGTTATTAGAATGTTTTATCTGGTTATTAGAATGTTGTATCTGGTTATTAGAATGTTTTATCTGTTATTAGAATGTTTTATCTGGTTATCAGAATGTTTTATCTGTTATTAGAATGTTTTATCTGGTTATTAGAATGTTTTATCTGTTATTAGAATGTTTTATCTGTTATTAGAATGTTTTATCTGGTTATTAGAATGTTTTATCTGTTATTAGAATGTTTTATCTGGTTATTAGAATGTTTTATCTGGTTATTAGAATGTTTTATCTGTTATCAGAATGTTTTATCTGGTTATTAGAATGTTTTATCTGGTTATTAGAATGTTTGATCTGTTATTAGAATGTTTTATCTGTTATTAGAATGTTTTATCTGGTCATTGGAATTCTTTATCTGGGGTTGGTTGTTCAAAGAGTGATTAACTTAATCAGTTGTTAAGTCTTAATCAGTTATTATATTTCTTAATCAGTGGTTAAATGTGGGTTGTTCAAAGGGTGATTAGGCAAGTGTTTTACTAATCACTAGTTAACCAGTCATTAAACTATTTAAAATCAATATCAGTCCATGTGGCGTTCTGTTCTTCCTGCTTTAGGGTCCCACCTCCACCCGGCCGTGACTCAGAGCTGGGAGAGGAGAGCAGGGAACACTGAAGAGAGATTTAAAATAAAGTGTTCATATATTTATTAGTTTGATTTATGTGTTGTTTTTATGCTAATTGTTGTCTTTCTTGATGGTATCTTCTCTAGCGATGTTGATTCAGCAAAAAGTTGTGGAGCAGCAAAAGGTTGGGTAAAAGCTAAACAAGAATCACTAGAAATGTCTTAATCATAGTTTAATACACCTTCAGCCAGTGGTTAAAGTTAACCACTGGTTAATCACAGGTTGACCACTAAACACTCTTTGAACAACCCGAGTTAACCAGGAGTTAAGAGTTAACCACTGATTAGCTGATTTAACAACTGGTTAAGAGTTAATCACCCTTTGAACAACCAGCCCCAGGATATCAGGGTCAGTCTGTGATACACGACTTCTCAGGTGATTAAAGGTTTGATTCTTAATAGACTTGTGATGTTTAAATGCATCGGCCCTGGATGTTAAAGCATGACGCTTAAGTGAGACTTCAGAGTCATGGAAGGCCTACATAGAAACATAGAACTTAATTGGGGTTTAGGAGTTATGAATATTACATGACATTAATATATCTTGAGTTATATTAACTTGTATAGGAAATAGGCTGCTAGGGTTCTGTCTGTTGTTGATCATTACTGAACAGTGGATGCATGTGTGACGGGTGGTCGTTCTTAAAGGCAGAGCCTCCCAAATACCAAAGGCCTGACAGCCACCTGGGGGATTTCACCCCAGGAGAGATTTAATCTACACCTCAGAAATAAGAAGGCTCTACAAGTTCATGACTGACACAAGACAGAGACGTGGTTCATTTATAATGAAAAAGTTCAACAGTTTATTTCAAAATGTCAAATCACATTTATTTGTTTATTCTTGGTAAAAACACTTTTATAAGAAATTACTAAAATCAATGAGGGGAAAGGAGAGGGCAGATGTGTTGTAATGCTCTAGTGTTGCCAGCAGGGAGCAGCAGAACACAGCGATATACAGATATTAAAATACGAGTAAGAACCGTGAAGGGATTGGGTCATCGATTAAGAGCAGAGGTCGCTGTGAACCTTTGAGATAAAGAACAATGAACACATGAATGAACAATTGACTAAGAGCTCAATATGTAAGTAAATAACTAAATAATGAAACTGTTGCATGAACTAAACATGTTGTCTCAGTGGCTGCGCTTCAAACCACCGCAATAAAACAGAAAGGGAAGCTGTGTGTTGAGAACTGATCTATTGTGTTCTAATCTCTTCTGTTCTATCCTCTACTGTACATCTAGACATCTCCACCTCAGCCTCCAGTGGTTACCTGTGTGTTTAACTGTGAGTGTGTGTGTGTGTGTTTATCTGTGAGTGTGTGTGTGTGTGTGTGTGTGTGGCAGCAAATCTAATGAAAGGCTATTCTAAAAATATATGTTTTTAGGCCTTTTTTTAAAACACCCACAGTCTGTCCTCAGCTGGTTTAGTTAGAGACTGGTTTAGTTAGTTACTGGTTTAGTTAGCTGGGCAGCATCAGACACACTGAGTGTGGGCCGGAGTTTAGCCATATTTTGTTATATTATTATTTGTTATTTTAGTTTGTGTGTGTGTGTTTTTATATGTGTATGTTTGTGTGTGTGTGTGTGTGTGTGTGTGTGTGTTTGTATGTATGTGTATTTCTATGTGTGTGTGCATCAACGCCTGTATTTCCTCAGGCGTCTGAGGACATTCAGCATGGGCCCCCGCATCCTGAGAACATTCTATACCGGCACCATGGAGAGTGTTCTTACAGGGTGTATCACCGCCCGGTACGGGAACTGCACCGCACTGGAGCGCAGAGCGCTTCAAAGGGTGGTGGGACGGTCCAGTATATCGTTGGAGGTGAGCTCCCCTCCCTCCTGGATATTTACAATCAGCGGTGCGTGGCCAAGGCCAAACGCATCATAAAGACATTGCCCTGCAGCCACGAACTGTACTCACTGTTACCGTCAGGCAGGCGATACCTCAGTATCAAGTGGTGTCAAATAGACTCAGAGACAGCTTCACAGTCAGGCCATCAGGCTGCTGAACAAGGGCCTATAACATATAACAATGTATATTTTATTACATTGATTTATATATACATATTGCTCTTTTCTGTGCCGATATTTTGCATTTTATATGCATTTTATTTTATAACTGCTGTCTGTCGTCGGGTATTGCACATAAGATTTTCACACAACTGCTTTATACTTTCACACAACTGCTTTTATACTGCTTTATAATATATATATATATATATATATATATATATATATGCTTTCTAAACTGTGAAGTGATAATAAACTTGACTTGACTTGACTTGTGTTCTGCTGCTCCCTGCTGGCGACACTAGAGCATTACAACACCACGCAGCTCTAATAATATCATATATATATATTATATACAAGCAGTTATATTAAAGCTGGACACATTATCTACGTGTCATTACAGTCGTGCTGCGGGTTTAAAGGGTGAATAAAACAACATTACATGAAAACCTTCCAATATGAATAGTGTTCTTTAATAATGATCTTCCTGTGATCCAGAGCCCATTGTGTCCAGTTATATGGAAATACCCTACGGATGTGATTGGTTTAATTAGATAGGTGTGCTTATTCAGGACTATATCTCTTAATAAATACAGAACATGAACCCTACTGTCTCTCATGTCGTGTATGGCGTGTGAAACCATTGGTAGAGTCCAGATAAAAGATGATGTCTTTAAACAAGGACGGCCTTGTAGCTGAAGGAAAGTACAACCACTTGGACACAATGAGGACAATAGAAATACACACGCATGCATGACCACACCCACACATATATAGAACTGCAAACACACACACACTCATAGAAACACACACACACACACACACGTCAAGTCAAGTTTATTGTCTCTTCACAGTTTACACAAGTATAAAGCAGTGAGTGAAAATATTATGTGCAAAACCCAACAACAGACAGCAGTTATAAAAATAAGATAAAAATAGATAAAAAATTGAATAAAAACAATAGAATAAAAGTAAAAATAAAAATGCAATTTATAAAATGCAATATATCGGCACAAAAAAAGAGCAATATGTATATATAAATCAATGTAATAAAATATACATTGTTATATGCTATAGGCCCTTGTTCAGCAGCCTGATGGCCTGACTGTGGAAGCTATCTCTGAGTCTATTTGATACCACTTGATACTGAGGTATCGCCTGACTGACGGTAACAGTGAGTACAGTCCGTGGCTGTAGGGCAATGTCTTTATGATGCGTTTGGCCTTGGACACACACACACACACACACACACACACACACACACACACACACACACAAACATAAAGAAGTACACACACACACATTTATGTACATACACACACACTTACATGTGTTCACTGTCAGTATCTTTGTATGAAGCTGTCTGATAAATGATTAATACATCTTAAGATATGGGACTGCTTATCAAAGCCATGTTTTATTAATATCTGTTATTGCACCACTAGGGGGCGTGAATCCACCACCTTAAGGCCAACATGATTAGGGTAAAGGAGACACAGGTGTGTGTGTGGTGTAAGTGTTTGGACTGGTGCTCAACACACACACACACATCTCTAAACACACACACACACCTCTCTGTAGCACAGACACACACATATCTCACACAAACTCACACACACACACACACACACATCTCTAGGAGGAAGAGAGGTGGTGAGGGAGGGAGGGAGAAGGAGAAGGAGGGAGGAGGAGGAAGAGGAAGAGAAGTGGGGAGGGAGGGAGGGAGGGAGGAGGAGGAGGGTGAGAGGTGTTGAGGGAGGGAGGGAGGAGGATAGAGGCAGGGAGAGAAGAGAAGGAGAGAGAGAAGTGGGGAGGGCCCAACGCTCTAACAGACACACACACATCTCTCTCTAACAGACACACACACACACACACTGCAGGAGGGAATGGGGAGGAAGCATTCTGTTGAACTGGTTTAAAATGGCTCATAAAACATGTTGAACCTTGAAGTGACCAGAAGAAGAGAGCCAACCCAAGACTTAATGAAGGGTTTATCCAAGGTTTGATGAAGCGTATTCATCCTGTCACCACGGTGACTGAATGACTCAGACACTCACTTGTTGTCCCAATGGAGACTCTGAGTCCCAACACGCCGCCTCACTGAGGCTTGACTTTCAACACAGTTCTGGGGAGCTGGAGTTTGTCTTTGGATGAGGAGGAGAGATGTGGGGGAGGGAGGAGGAGGAGGATAGAGGGAGGGTGGGAGAGGAGGAGGAAGAGAGGTGGTGAGGGAAGGAGAAGGAGGAAGGAGGATAGAGGGAGGGAGGGAGAGGGAGGAGGATAGAGGGAGGGAGAGAGGTGGTGAGGGAGCAGAAGGAGGGAGGAGGATAGAGGGAGGGAGGGAGAGGGAGGATGAGGAGGGAGAGAGGTGGGTAGGAGGAGGGAGAGAGGTGGGAAGGAGGGAAGAGGGAGGAGGATAGAGGGAGGGAGAGGAGGAAGAAAGATTTGGGTGAGGGAGGAGAAGGAGGGAGGAGGATAGAGGGGGGGGGATAGAGAGGTAAAGCAGAAGAAAAAATTATCCAGTTGGTCCCAACGAGCAGTAAAATACACTAAAATCCTAAATATAAGACAGCAAAACTAAATTGAAACAAAAACCTGAAACCGTAGCAAAACAGCAGCTGATACCACCTAGTAGGAAACACACATTGTACATTAGCTTACAATACAGAAGTAAATATTTAAATATTTTAACTTAGGTCATTATAAACTTACCACTAATCAGTATGATTGATATTAAAGTACTAAGCAGGGCCAGGGGGGAACAACACACATCCCTCCAGGTTAACAGGAACTTCAGGCATCCCACTTGGCCAAAGGAACACCAGGTGGACCAGGATACAAGCTGACAGTAGGCTCATACAAATGGATGTCATTCAGTGCTACTAGAAGATGACCATGAGGAATATTAAGTTGCTGATCAAACATGACATCCAGTATCTGACAATTGACCTCCCCTTAAGGTGGCCATGTGGCAACAGGCAGGCAGCAAACAAACCAAAGGCTGCCATGATGCCACAGGTGCCTTAAACCCCCCTGAGTTAATTAGGGGTTGGCTCTGGGGGAGGAGTTGACCTACTTTAGGTGATGGTGAGTTCAGGGCCTAGAGATTGTGTGGGACAGAACCTGAACCAGTGGTCCTGCTACACATGGGTGGGGTTATCAATATATCAGTTGGCAGTTACCCAAACATCTTTAACATACGGTTCAACAAACCTACCCTGAATAAACCTTTCATTAAGTCTTGTGTTGGCTCTCTCTTCTGGGGCCGTTGGTTGAAGGTGTTAACTCTTAACGAGTCCTTAAATCAGCTAATCAGTGGTTCACTTTTAATGCATGGTTAAATTAGGTTGTTCAAAGGGTATTTAGTGGTCAACATCTTCAGGCGATTAACCAGTGGTTAACTTTAACCACTGGCTGAAGGTGTATTAAACTATGATTAAGACATGTCTAGTGGTTCTTGTTTAGCTTTTACCCAACTTTTGCTGGTCCACAACATGAATCAACATCGCTAGAGAAGATACCATCAAGAAAGACAACAATTAACATATATACAACACATAAATCTAAATTATTATTATATTAAAAATATATATACAGAATATATAATCTTCATATAAGAGGAGATACAGGAAGTCGTTTCAAGAATTATGGGTAAAAATACTTAATATTAATACTTAATTACTGTTTAACGACTGGTTAAGTAGTGATTAGTTAACCACTCGCCTAATCACCCTTTGAACAACCCACAGTTAACGAATGATTAACTAACGACTGATTAGGACATTTAAGGACTGATTAAGACTTAACAACTGATTAGGACATTTAAGGACTGATTTAGACTTAACGACTGATTAGGACATTTAAGGACTGATTAAGACTTAACGACTGATTCGGACATTTAAGGACTGATTAAGAGTTAACGACTGATTAGGACATTTAAGGACTGATTAAGACTTAATGACTGATTAGGACATTTAAGGACTGATTTTGACTTAACGACTGATTAGGACATTTAAGGACTGATTAAGACTTAACGACTGATTAGGACATTTAAGGACTGATTAAGACTTAACGACTTATTCAAAAATTGAACAACTGAGGGGGAAACGACCCTTTGAACAACCGGCCCCTGGTCACTTACTGTGTGTGTGTGTGTGTGTGTGTGTGTGTGTGTGTGTGTGTGTGTGTGTGTGTGTGTGTGTGTGTGTGTGTGTGTGTGTGTGTGTGTTAAGCACAAGTCCAAACCTACACCACACACACTGTATATAACTGCTTGTATATAATATATATGATATTATTAGAGCTGCTTGGTGTTGTAATGCTCTAGTGTCGCCAGCAGGGAGCAGCAGAACACAGCGATATACAGATATTAAAATACCAGTAAGAACCGTGAAGGGATTGGGTCATCGATTAAGAGCAGAGGTCGCTGTGAACCTTTGAGATAAAGAACAATGAACACATGAATGAACAATTGACTAAGAGCTCAATATGTAAGTAAATAACTAAATAATGAAACTGTTGCATGAACTAAACATGTTGTCTCAGTGGCTGCGCTTCAAACCACCGCAATAAAACAGAAAGGGAAGCTGTGTGTTGAGAACTGATCTATTGTGTTCTAATCTCTTCTGTTCTATCCTCTACTGTACATCTAGACATCTCCACCTCAGCCTCCAGTGGTTACCTGTGTGTTTAACCGTGAGTGTGTGTGTGTGTGTGTGTGTGTGTGTGTGTGTATAACACAGTATATAACTGCTTGTATATAATATATATATATGATATTATTAGAGCTGCGTGGTGTTGTAATGCTCTAGTGTCGCCAGCAGGGAGCAGCAGAACACAGCGATATACAGATATTAAAATACCAGTAAGAACCGTGAAGGGATTGGGTCATGGATTAAGAGCAGAGGTCGCTGTGAACCTTTGAGATAAAGAACAATGAACACATGAATGAACAATTGACTAAGAGCTCAATATGTAAGTCAATAACTAAATAATGAAACTGTTGCATGTGTTGAACGTTCCTGACCTGCTCCCAGACCGTAGTGGAGGAATACAGGGGATATTGATCCAGGGCCCAAGCACAGGCTTCAGGTTCAATAACCCACTTCACTTTTTTTAGTTTATGTTGCTTAGTTTATATAATTTGAAGAGGGATATGTGTTAAAACCATGTAAAAAAATAAATAAAATAATAATTCTCTTACTTTCAAATTTCAGAGATTAGGGAAATTTAATATTTTGTTGTGCAGACCTACCTAATGTAAGGTTAATGTAATTGCACAATATATATGTAATAGACCTACACAATTCTCCAATGAGCTATCTGGCATTGGTAACTAATACAATGGAATTGGTATTAATGAAAGTCTGTGAAGTTGTAAGTGTTTCTAACACATTGGTCTTTACAGCTCCGATGCCACCAGGGAGATGCTGCTTCAACTGCAGCGCACAATCGGAGGTTGGCAGACAGCATGATTGCCAGTCCCTCCCCTGCACCCCGAGTCCCAGCAGCATCCTGCCCGTCCCCATACCCATCGCCACTCCACCCTCATGTGTGCCATCCTCGTCTGTGTCGTTCTTCTCCCCCCCCCCACTTCCATCGTGCTCAACGCAGGAAAGAGTTAATGCGTGATCCACCATGGCGCACCTCTTCCATTCACACCCGCCTGGAGGGTGGAGGGCCGTGGCAAAGAATAAGCGTAAGGAGATGCCCTGGGCCCACGCATTTTCCTGTCTCCCCGAGCCAGACTGCTGCATGGTCCCTGGCAAAGAGGAGGCACTTTTCTACACCAATTGTGGGATTGGTAAGAAAGTGCTGACCTTTGCCAACATCACGGGAGACCACCAGTACTTCACGGAGCAGTTGTTGAAGGCGTTTCCCGTCCTCATCAATTCTGGTGGCTACTCCCTGGCCAGGAGTGACCGCGCCAAAAGGCTCTCCAAACTCCCGGTACCACTATCAGGGTACTCCATCCCGTACCTCAAGCAGTGCGTTGAGGGGAAGAGGTCTCCCTTCTACGTTCTCCCTATTCAGTGCCCACTTCCCATGACTGTAACAGTAATGGAGGTAGACAATATCCTTTTATTTTTTTAACTTATAATTTTAATCATTTTAGTAGCTGTGACTCATTTGAACTCACATCTTGAATTTCAGGGAACTACAGTCATGGAGAAATGCCTGAGGTGTGGGGTGGACTATCCGCTGTGCTACCTGGAGGAGCATTGCAGAACATGGTCAAATAGCGTAAACCATTGCTTCACGGTGTACATAAATGGTCAAAACACAAATTTGACAAATATGGAAAAGGATTACAATTGTGGACCTGCACCTTCATAAAAAATCGACATATTGGACTGGAATATTTCCAACAGAAAAAATAAGAATATGTAACATATGAACTGGTTGAATATACTACCTTTCAACACTGTTATTTGAAATATTGGCATGAAAATGATTATGCTTACTCCTTTCAGCAACAACGGGGACGACGGGTCACCACATGACTCGGAGGAGAAGTATGTTCCATTTCAGGAAAGAAATTATGAAATGATGCACTCCTGTGCAAGTACCCCTCACATAGCTTAAACTAATATGCATTTAGTGTTTCAGTAGTGATGACGAGGACCTGGCTCTGGCCATGGCAGTGTCCCTCCAGGAATCCCTTCAGGTTGTTGTCTTACCACATGAAAAGAAAGAAATATTAATGGGCCATCTGAGTCATTTGCAATGTTTTAAAGCAATATTTATTCCAGGATGCCCAGTATATTTAGTATTTACTTGTTGTTCTTGACTGCTCTGAAAGGTCATTGACAGGTTCATTTCTTAAAGTCCATCTGGTGGAATGAAAGTTGCAGACATCTCCATATGTAGAGCTAGGTGAAAACATTTTTATAGATGTTAGGATGGAGGAAAACATGTTTTAACGCTGCTACAATTACTCTCATCCTCAGCCAATGGAAGCGTCCACGAGTGCCATTGAGGAGTAAGTACAATGGAAAGAAAATATCGGCCAGTCACCTATACCCATGTCATGACCTCATTTGGCTACTGTCAATATAAATGTATATATTTTTTGCATGGAAACTGTCCACGAAGTTACAAAGCCCAAAGTACACGTCAGAGGGAGTAACTGAATGTCTCTTTGAAATGCCATTTTGCCGGTTATATGGTGATGTCATCATGTGACACGTTCCTTACTTGGATTGTTATTTGGGATATCTGACCAATCAGAGCACACTTCCCATCTGGAGTGGGGCTTACAGACAGCTTAAAGAGCTCTTAAAGAGTGTTTCAGGCAGAGGGCGAATGGAGATGTACAGTATGAGAATAATTATGTATCTTTGGAACATTCAAGCATGTAAATCTATTGTAGTATACCCCCACCAAAAAATATATATACGGCAAACAAGTAGCAATTCAGAGGGATGCTTTAGCCAATTGGGTCCATTCAATGAGTTACCTCAATATGTGAGGTTGTGTAATAGCATGATTGAAAATGTGTGAATGTCAGAAGTACATTTTGTTTTTTCAGGCCAGCACATCTCGTGACTGTCCTCACGAGACTGTCTGGTGCGTTGGACCCTGGGACACGTCCCTCGTCCAACGTGGTCATCATCATGAGAGACCCTGTCCTGGAGAGTGCCTTTAGGGCCTTTAGGAGGCAGAGGTTCTCTCCAGGACATAGACTTGACATCAATTATGTTGACGACTACGGCCAGACCGAGGGGGCAGTCGATGACGGCGGGCCCACGAGGGAATTCCTGCGGCAGCTTTGTATCGCCATCCGCGACAGCAACCTCTTCAGCGGCCCCGAAGAAGGACGAAACCTGACCCTGGTGTCCCGTGGTATGCAACACTCACATAAATGTACTATGTTCGATCTACTAATATATCATCTATTTGTGTTTCAACAAAGCAACACATGCTGTGTACACACAAGGACAGAGTTTTTGGCACCCCTGAAGTCCATTGGTATCTTTTCCTAAACATTTGTCTGTGTGTGTTACAATTTGTGTTTCATCTGTAGATGGTGGGGAGTGTGGGCTCATCGGGGTGATGCTGGCCGTCGCTGTGGTGCACGGGGGCATGAAGCCGGGCTTTTTCAGCGAGAGGCTGTTTTGCGGAGTGTCCGGTCGT
This sequence comes from Muraenolepis orangiensis, assembly GCA_027704905.1. NCBI lineage: Eukaryota > Metazoa > Chordata > Actinopteri > Gadiformes > Muraenolepididae > Muraenolepis > Muraenolepis orangiensis. The sequence continues at coordinate 23,506 of JANIIK010002019.1, read as the reverse complement.
CCAACTCCGAAAGTATGTCTGGAGGAGGTGGACGACTGTGACCTCCGCGCAAAGCTGCAAAAGGTAAATATTTACTCAAATGTTGGGAGAACAATCACCTTGTTTTCAGCAAGTCCATCATCACATCATCAAGTCAATCTTAGAATGAAGCATGTCATATTAGCATAAGGTGTAGTTCTTGCTTTAACAAAAAATACATTGCTGACCTCCCTTAGTCACATAGATAAAGGAGGCAGACACACTAGGTGAGGCCCAGGATGCCCTCATTGAAGCGTCAGTCTCCCTGGGCCTACTGGGGTGTCATGGCTTCATTGCCAGGTACGAGGACAGGCATGCCCTCGTAGAGGAGGCCTCAAGGGCCTACGTGGAGGGCCGCACACAAAGGGCCTTAGTACAGTAAGTAACAAATGACCTCACAATTATTCTTTTACAGGTTTTGTTCTTTACTTTTTGTGCAGAAGGTTTCTTATGGTTGAGAGGGAATGTGTCCTTGCTCCGGTCACGTACCTGCTTGCTGTAGGATGTTTTAGCCATGGAGACAGCTGTTAATGGTACTACGTAAATCTATTGAATAGAATGTAATGCAACAAAAGTCTAATATCTGACTGTTCAAAGCTCAATAATAGGGATAAATACCATCCCCGTAATATACAGCTCATCAAATGTACAGGAGGAAGGCACTTGACGACAATAGCACCCCTGTCAATCCTGTGTAAATCAAGACAGAATGTGTGCAGGTGGAGGGAATCTTGCTTGTCTGTTGACTCTGAAAAGAAACACTTTTGTTTCCACTTAACTTTAACACTTCTGCTTTGTCAGGTTGATGGTTTACAAACCCTGGGTGTGGCGGAGGCGGTCAAGGCCTACCCAGAGGTCTTAAAACCTCTATTTGTGGGTGGCCAACAACCCCTACAGACGGACGACCTGGTGGGACTTTTTAAAGTTCAGTATTCCGAACTAGGGACCAACAGGCGTCGAGTGGAGAACCAAACAACTGCGTTTTGGAGAGACTGGTTGGTTGAGCTGGAGGGTACGTCATACTTTTTCTCTATTCAATACAGATATTTATGCTCAGTGCAATGTTTTATTTGAGGTAATGTTCATACCATTGTATTTTTATTTGATCACTTTCAATTTTGGATACTATGAATGTTGCTATAATATTAGTGTCACTGGGCACCTATCTATCTGAGCTGAATCATACAAGCTAATACTCCATCACGGCCACGACGCTCCTCAATGGAGCGTCGGCTAGCTTTGCCATCCCTACACACGAGGCAATCTCAATCCAGACTGTTCTCAGTCGTAGTCCAGACTGTTCCTCTGGTGGAAGGAGATGAGGCCGTCAGAGATGGGGCGTCCCTCTGTACCTTCACGGGTCTCCTGAAGACTCTCCTTTTCCGACCCCACCTCCTACACCCTAACTACTATGTCTTTACATGTTATTAATCCTTCTTGCACTTATCTTGGTAGAATTCTCTAGTACTATACTGCTATGCCTCCTTTGCACTGTAACTTGAATGTTTTTCCTCACTTGCAAGTGGCTTTGGATAAAAGCGTCTGCTAAATGTAATGTAGTGTTATTGTTTGTTTGTGTTTTCCTTCTCCTTTAGAGGGAACTCGACCTGTGTCCCTGGAGCAGGTTCTTGAGTTGGCCTCAGGGGCTGACAGCATCCCGCCCCGTGGCTTCAACCTCCAGCCCATCATTGAGTTCCTCAGGGGCTGACAGCATCCGCCCCGTGGCTTCAACCTCCAGCCCATCACTGAGTTCCTCAGGGGCTGACAGCATCCGCCCACCAGCCCATCACTGAGTTCCTCAGGGGCTGACAGCATCCGCCCACCAGCCCATCACTGAGTTCCTCCATGCCGATGAAGGGAACATTAGAAGGTTCCCTGAGGCCAACACGTGTGAGGGTATTCTGCGCCTGCCCCTGCACACTAACTACTCCTTGTTTGTGGAGTACATGGAGTCTGGCATTGTTCAGGCCCCACACTTTGGCTTAGTTTAAATCATTTGTATTTATTATTTGTTAGTTCAGTTCCTAATTAGGTGTTCTTGTTTGTTTGATTATTGTTCTTTAATGTTCTTTTATTGTTCATGTTAATAAATCCCATTACCCTTTTCCCTGCTTGTATCTGTGTGATGGTAGCTTGCTGGGTGAGTTGGCCAATGGTCACCATAATGCATCCTAAGAGCTCTCGATGGCCTCGAGGCTGAATGGTTTTAATTCTAGATCCTGACCTGCAGACAGTAAATAAATCTAAATAAATAAAATAAAATAAAATATATCTGCCACACCGAAAAATGTTTATTTGTGTAGAAACCCTGAGGAAACCCTAGAGGACGCATAAGGGCTGAAACTAATTATTCCCACAATCTATTCATCTGATTTGTTGTGGCAATTCCTGTGAGGGACTTTGACATAGGATTGCTCAAAAAGTCCACAGTAAAATACTTCATATTACGTGTACATGTAGTCTAGGAAGTACTCATTCCAACAGTACAAGTTTCATTAAGACTGGGAAAATTGTGTTTTATTCCACATCAAATGAAGATAAAAAGGCTGAAGCGATCAGCTCCGTGGATGTAGAATAAGAAACCGGTCCGTTGGCATGGATTTACCGTAAAGGTGAGAATACGCGCGCATTCAAAATTGAGGAGAGGCTGATTTGCCCAAGAATTTGCGAGTGGCGGCTCACTTGTGACCATCCTAATGCACTTTAAACACTAACTGCAGAATATCAGTGCTCTGTGGAAATAGTCTAATTAATTATAATAATAATAATAATAATAATAATAATAAAATAATAATTTATAATTATTGAATTGCCACAAATTGATTAATAGATTGTGTAAATAATTAGTTTCAGCCCTTATGTGCTCAGATTGAATCAATAGGGGGATTATCTTAGTATAAAGGTCGATAATAATTAATCTGCAGATTAATTATTATATATTATATATATTATATATATTATGACGCACCGAATGTATTCACGTTGTATATAAAAGCGCGATTGTAGCCCCCTGTAGCTGTGAAGATGTGACATAATTTGTCATAAATTTGGGCAAAATATTCATTTTAAACCATAAGTTGGTGTTAAACACATTTGCTCACTTCATACCCCTGAAACTCGATTGACTGATTTGAATTAAAAACGATTTCATTCAGAAGACCAACGACCAGACCACTTGCAATGCCTTCACGGACCACTAGGGGCATCAGGAAGTCCAACGACGGGGAGGGATGACATTAACGTGGACATGGGTTCCACCTGTAATAATAATAATAATAATAATAATACATTTATTTTATATAGCGCTTTTCTGAGTACCCAAAGCCGCTTTACAAACTTTGCACACATTTACAAACATTGACATACATGGTGGGGACAGACACCTGTAGTTTTTGCACTAAACGAACCCCATATGTGTGTATTGTGCTGCGTGTCTTATGTGTGCATTGGGCTGCGTGTCTCATGTGTGCATTGGGCTGTGTGTCTCATGTGTGCATTGGGCTGCGTGTCTCATGTGTGCATTGGGCTGCGTGTCTCATGTGTGCATTGGGCTGCGTGTCTCATGTGTGCATTGGGCTTCGTGTCTCATGTGTGCATTGGGCTGCGTGTCTCATGTGTGCATTGGGCTGCGTGTCTCATGTGTGCATTGGGCTGCGTGTCTCATGTGTGCATTGGGCTGCGTGTCTCATGTGTGCTGCGTGTCTCATGTGTGCATTGTGCTGCGTGTCTCATGTGTGCATTGGGCTGCGTGTCTCATGTGTGCTGCGTGTCTCATGTGTGCATTGGGCTGCGTGTCTCATGTGTGCATTGTGCTGCGTGTCTCATGTGTGCATTGTGCTGTGTGTCTCGTGTGCATTGTGCTCTGCGTGTCTCATGTGTGCTGCGTGTCTCATGTGTGCGTTGTGCTGCGTGTCTCATGTGTGCATTGGGCTGCGTGTCTCATGTGTGCATTGGGCTGCGTGTCTCATGTGTGCATTGTGCTGCGTGTCTCATGTGTGCGTTGTGCTGCGTGTCTCATGTGTGCATTGGGCTGCGTGTCTCATGTGTGCGTTGTGCTGCGTGTCTCATGTGTGCATTGTGCTGCGTGTCTCATGTGTGCATTGGGCTGTGTGTCTCATGTGTGCATTGGGCTGCGTGTCTTATGTGTGCATTGGGCTGCGTGTCTCATGTGTGCATTGGGCTGCGTGTCTCATGTGTGCATTGTGCTGCGTGTCTCATGTGTGCATTGTGCTGCGTGTCTCATGTGTGCATTGGGCTGCGTGTCTCATGTGTGCATTGGGCTGCGTGTCTCATGTGTGCATTGTGCTGCGTGTCTCATGTGTGCATTGGGCTGCGTGTCTCATGTGTGCATTGTGCTGCGTGTCTCATGTGTGCATTGTGCTGTGTGTCTCGTGTGCATTGTGCTCTGCGTGTCTCATGTGTGCTCTGCGTGTCTCATGTGTGCATTGTGCTGCGTGTCTCATGTGTGCATTGTGCTGCGTGTCTCATGTGTGCATTGTGCTGCGTGTCTCATGTGTGCATTGTGCTGCGTGTCTCATATGTGCATTGTGCTGCGTGTCTCATGTGTGCATTGTGTTGCGTGTCTCATGTGTGCATTGTGCTGCGTGTCTCATGTGTGCATTGTGCTGCGTGTCTCATGTGTGCATTGTGTTGCGTGTCTCATGTGTGCATTGTGCTGCGTGTCTCATGTGTGCATTGGGCTGCGTGTCTCATGTGTGCATTGTGCTGCGTGTCTCATGTGTGCATTGGGCTGCGTGTCTCATGTGTGCATTGGGCTGCGTGTCTCATGTGTGCATTGGGCTGCGTGTCTTATGTGTGCATTGGGCTGCGTGTCTCATGTGTGCATTGGGCTGCGTGTCTCATGTGTGCATTGGGCTGCGTGTCTCATGTGTGCATTGCGCTGCGTGTCTCATGTGTGCATTGTGCTGCGTGTCTCATGTGTGCATTGGGCTGCGTGTCTCATGTGTGCATTGGGCTGCGTGTCTCATGTGTGCATTGGGCTGCGTGTCTCATGTGTGCATTGTGCTGCGTGTCTTATGTGTGCATTGGGCTGCGTGTCTCATGTGTCTCATGTGTACATTTTTGTTCTTGAAGCAGGCTACATAGTATTCTGCTGTGGGTAAGTAGACATACGATTTATTGTTGTTCTTGTTGTTATTTGTGTTGATAAAATTGTAGAACCTTTTTCTCAAAGCTAGTTACCTGTACATAGTAAGTGAGGTGTACAGGCCTATTGTTGTGCTAAGATAATCACCCAGTCTGGCCCATACAGCCATAGTCAATAGAGTTAACGACAGGGAGGAGCCTAACCCTGCATGAGTCTCTCTCCCTATCGCATAGGCTATTAACATAGAAGTAGTTTGTTAGCGTCAGCATTTAGCGTCAGGCCCCAGGAACTAAGACCCAGAACAAAGACCAAGGAGTCGTTCTACTGGAGTCTGTCTAGGGAGTTAGTCCTACTTAGCCAAATCTAGTCCCCCTACCCTTGCTATGTGTCGTCATTCCATTGTAGTCTGGACATCCTCCCGCAATAGATGGCATCGAGGCTCTCCCTCTCGACGCCGCAACCCTTCCAATCTCCTCTATCCTACTATTTCTACCTTCACAGATCTTGTGGTGAAAGGGGGACTCTGGAATTGCCAATCGTCGGTCAAGAAGACAGAAACCATTCTGGCCTACGCCGCACTCCAGTCTCTCCACTTCCTGGCTCTCACCGAGACCTGGATCACCCCTGAGAACACGGCTACCGCAGCTGCTCTCTCCGCGACCTACTCCTTCACCCACACCCCCCGACCCTCTGGGCGTGGTGGAGGAACGGGACTCCTAGTCTCTCCAAACTGGTCATATCAGGTACTCCCTCTGGGTCATCTGACCAGATCGGCACTCGAATTTCATGCTGTTTCTGTTACAATCCCAACTAGGCTCAACATTGCCGTAATTTACCGACCACCGGGCCCTCTTGGTGACTTCTTTGACGAGATGGACGCCCTCCTCAGCTGCTTTCCTGAGGACGGCACCCCACTCGTGGTTCTGGGTGACTTCAACATCCAGTCGGATAAGTTACAATCTCCTGAATTCATTAACTTTTTTGCCATATTCGGTCTAACACTCACTCCTTCTCCCCCTACCCACAGAGCTGGGAACCAACTGGATCTTGTCTTCACAAGATCCTGTACCACCTCGGTGATCTCGGTCACACCCCTCCCTGTCTCTGATCACCATTTTGTTGCTTTCTCTCTCCCTCTCAAATCCCCCACCTCCCTACCCACTACTCCCCACATTGTTACCTTCCGTAGTAACCTGAAAACTCTCTCTCCCTCTTCTTTCTCCGCATCTGTCCTATCCTCACTACCATCCCCCCAACAATTCTCTCTCTTGTCGGTGGAGGAAGCCTCCTCCACTCTGACTTCCTCTCTCTCCTCCTCCTTCGACTCTCTCTGTCCTCTCACCTCCAGACCAGCACGAGCCTCTCCTCCACCTCCTTGGCTGTCCGAACCTCTGCGGGCTTGTAGAGCAGAGCTACGGGCGGCCGAGAGAAAATGGAGGAAATCGGACTCCTCTGATGACCTCGCTCACTACCTCCGTCTCCTCGCTGGCTTCACCTCCACGGTATCGGCTGCTAAATCTGCCTTCTACCGTACAAAAATAAACTCTTCTGCCTCTAACCCAAGGAAACTTTTCTCCATGTTCTCTTCCCTCCTCAACCCCCCCTCCCCTCCCCCTCCCTCCTCCCTCTCAGCTGATGACTTTGTCACCTTCTTTACGAAGAAGGTGAACGACATTACCTCCTCCTTCACCCCCACCGCTTTCCTCCCTCCCTCCTCTCCCACCCCCACTAACCTTACCTGTTTCAACCCCCTCTCCCCCGATGAAGTTAACAAACTGGTGACATCTAACCACCCTACCACCTGCCCCCTCGACCCAATCCCTTCCTCTCTTCTCCAGGACATCTCGGGCGATATCCTTCCCTTCCTTACATCCCAAATCAACATCTCCCTTGAGGCAGGCCTGTTTCCGGCAGCCTTCAAGACTGCCAGAATCAAGCCGCTCCTCAAGAAACCATCCCTAGACATCACTGATGTCCAAAACTACAGACCGGTATCTCTCCTATCATTCCTGTCCAAAACCCTTGAACGGGCTGTCTCCTCACAACTTTCTTCCTATCTCTCCCAGAACAACCTCCTCGACCCTCACCAGTCAGGCTTCAAGGCTGCGCACTCCACGGAGACGGCACTGCTCGCAGTGACAGAGTCTCTTCGTGATGCCAGAAGCTCGTCCCTCTCATCGGTACTGATCCTTCTCGACCTGTCTGCGGCGTTCGACACAGTGAACCACCAGATCCTCCTCTCCACTCTCGCCGAGCTTGGAATCGCTGGAACTGCGTTATCCTGGTTCACCTCCTACCTCGCAGATCGGACTTATCAGGTCACATGGAACGGTTCCCTGTCCAAACCCTGCACCCTGGACACCGGAGTTCCTCAAGGCTCAGTATTGGGACCCCTTCTGTTTTCTCTTTACACTAAATCGCTAGGCTCTGTAATCGCATCTCATGGCTTCTCCTATCACTGCTATGCGGATGACACTCAACTGTTTCTCTCCTTTCCCCCCTCAGAAACCCAAATAGCAACACGCATCTCGAAATGCCTGGCCGACATCAGCAGATGGACAGCCGCCAACCACCTGAAGCTCAACCTTGACAAGACTGAGCTCCTCTTCATACCGGGGAAAGACTGCCCTCAGATGGACCTACTGGTCACCATCGAGAACACCCAAGTCTCCCCCTCAACCACAACAAGAGACCTTGGTGTGGTGGTAGATGACCAGCTGTCCTGCAATGCCAACGTCACCGCGGTGGCCCGATCTTGCAGAATTGCCCTCTACAACATCCGCAGGATCCGGCCCTTCCTCACACGTGAAGCGGCGCAGATCCTGGTCCAAGCGCTCGTCATCACCCGCCTCGACTACTGCAACTCTCTCCTGGCGGGACTCCCCGCCTCTGCAACCAAGCCCCTCCAACGCATCCAGAACGCAGCAGCACGCCTGGTATTCAACCTACCGAAATTCTCCCACGTGACCCCTCTCTTCCGCGAACTCCACTGGCTTCCGGTAAATGCTCGCATCAAATTCAAGATTCTGGTGCTGACCTTTAGGGCAGTCAATGGAACTGCCCCGGCCTACCTCCAGGCGTTGGTCAAACCCTACATCCCAGCCAGAGCGCTCCGCTCAACTTCTGCCAGGCGACTTGTTCGACCTTCACTAAGGTCAACCAAACATCGCTCGTCCAAAACCCAGCTCTTCACGGCTCTGGCCCCACAGTGGTGGAATGAACTCCCGTCTCATGTCAGGACGGCAGAGTCCCTCGCCAGCTTCCGCAAGAGACTCAAGACCCACCTGTTCAGAGTCCACCTGGACTCTCCTTTGTGAAACCCCTAAACTTGCTTAAGTCCTGACATTAATAGCTCTTAGCATGTTGTATATGTTAGCAAGTGTATGTCCTTAATGTTGTTAACACGCTCTTATCACAGCTACTTAAGCAGGTGACCTAGCAGTACGAAATTGTGTTATTCATCTTGTCAATATGAATACTTGTGAACTGCTGTATTTATATGTTTGCGTACCCCAGTGTTATGCTATTGTCTGCTTCAACTAATGTACACCTTGTAAGTCGCTTTGGATAAAAGCGTCTGCCAAATGCCCTAAATGTAAATGTAAATGTAATGTGTGCATTGGGCTGCGTGTCTTATTTGTGCGTTGTGCTGCGTGTCTTATGTGTGCGTTGTGCTGCGTGTCTCATGTGTGCGTTGGGCTGCGTGTCTTATGTGTGCGTTGTGCTGCGTGTCTCATGTGTGCATTGGGCTGCGTGTCTCATGTGTGCATTGGGCTGCGTGTCTCATGTGTGCATTGTGCTGCGTGTCTCATGTGTGCATTGGGCTGCGTGTCTCATGTGTGCATTGGGCTGCGTGTCTCATGTGTGCATTGGGCTGCGTGTCTCATGTGTGCATTGGGCTGCGTGTCTCATGTGTGCATTGGGCTGCGTGTCTCATGTGTGCATTGGGCTGCGTGTCTCATGTGTGCATTGTGCTGCGTGTCTCATGTGTGCATTGGGCTGCGTGTCTCATGTGTGCATTGGGCTGCGTGTCTCATGTGTGCATTGGGCTGCGTGTCTCATGTGTGCATTGTGCTGCGTGTCTCATGTGTGCATTGGGCTGCGTGTCTCATGTGTGCATTGGGCTGCGTGTCTCATGTGTGCATTGGGCTGCGTGTCTTATGTGTGCATTGGGCTGCGTGTCTCATGTGTGCATTGGGCTGCGTGTCTCATGTGTGCATTGGGCTGCGTGTCTCATGTGTGCATTGGGCTGCGTGTCTCATGTGTGCATTGGGCTGCGTGTCTCATGTGTGCATTGGGCTGCGTGTCTCATGTGTGCATTGGGCTGCGTGTCTCATGTGTGCATTGGGCTGCGTGTCTCATGTGTGCATTGGGCTGCGTGTCTCATGTGTGCATTGTGCTGCGTGTCTTATGTGTGCATTGGGCTGCGTGTCTCATGTGTGCATTGTGCTGCGTGTCTCATGTGTGCATTGTGCTGCGTGTCTCATGTGTGCATTGGACTGCGTGTCTTATGTGTGCATTGGGCTGCGTGTCTCATGTGTGCATTGGGCTGCGTGTCTCATGTGTGCATTGTGCTCTGCGTGTCTCGCAGATGCAGTTCTTCAAGAGCATCTGGAGAATGCTACTGTGTTTAAGGCAACATCTAAGACTGTACAGAATGAACTCCTTGACTGTATGCTCTCAGTTTTGAGAGCGTACATCATCGAAGAAATTCGGAGTGCAGACTTTGTCTCCATCCAGGCTGATGAAACGACAGACATTTCCACTGAGTGTCAACTGGTGCTTGTGATCAGATATATTGATAAAGCCCACATTGTGCAAGAGAGGTTTTTTGAATTTATACCTCTCCAGAGTGCCACAGCTGATTCGATAGCCACAGCCCTTCTGAATAGGTTGAGCTCCATTCTCCCTGATGACCAGAAGAGCTCATTTCCCAGGCATGTGATGGTGCAAGTGTCATGAGAGGAGCCACAGGTGGTGTGCAGAAGAAGGTTCAAGATGTCTATGTGACTGCACACTATGTCCACTGCTATGCTCACTGCTATGCTCTCCCAACTCAGATGGGCCCAGAAGAACTGCAGAGGATAGCCACAGAGGTGAGATAGAATATATGGTGTTGGGTCTTTTATAAAATAATGTTTTTAATTATTTTATATTGCCAATAATTCTGGAGTTGACTGTATATTGATAGATTGGTAATGGTCAATGGCTGCATTTATATAGCGCTTTATCCAAAGAGCTTTACAATTTGTTCCTCACATTTCACCCATTTCATCATTCACACCGATGGCAGATTGATATGTAATTTGTAAGGTTGACTTGTGTAAGAGTAACAAAACATCCCCCCCTCAGGCTCACAGCTTCCAGACCAACTACCCCAAAACATCCCCCCCTCAGGCTCACAGCTTCCCAGACCAACTACCCCAAAACATCCCCCCTCAGGCTCACACCTTCCAGACCAACAACCCCAAAACATCCCCCCCCTCAGGCTCACAGCTTCCCAGACCAACTACCCCAAAACATCCACCCCTCAGGCTCACCAACAACCCCAAAACATCCCCCCCTCAGGCTCACAGCTTCCAGACCAACTACCCCAAAACATCCCCCCTCAGGCTCACAGCTTCACAACCCCTCACAACCCCAAAACATCCCCCCCTCAGGCTCACAGCTCCCCAGACCAACTACCCCAAAACATCCCCCCCTCAGGCTCACAGCTTCCAGACCAACTACCCCAAAACACTCCACCCCCCTTCACAGGAATGTGTATCTTTTGTCTTCTTGTTGACGACAGGAGATGATGAGTCTGTTATTTACACAAGTCAACCTTACAAATTACAATATCAATAGTCCACATATACCTGTTTATCAAGTGTACCTGACTTAGTGTCTACATTGATTTGATCCAGGAGGATTCTCCCACACTTGTATTCATCTCCACATTGTATTAAATCAGTGTATTCATTTTTTAGGTTTGTGACACTATCTTGGGCCATGCAAAAGAGAGGTTCTCCTTCACCAAGCATCTGATCAGTGCTACATTGCTGCAGGGAGACACATTCCAGCAGTACAACAACGGGTTCCCTGAAGCAGCACTGAACACCACCATGGAGGCTCACCCACTGTTAAACAAGAGCAAGCTGAAGACTGAACTGTCACTCATCTACAGCAATGATGACTTCAAGAGCTGCACTGGTGCTGTGGCTCTATACCAGCTCTTCATGGAGAACAATCTCCAGGACACCTTCTCAGAGACAGTGGCTCTGCTGAACATCATGATCACAACGCCTATGACTACAGCTGAAGCAGAGAGGTGCTTCTCAACACTGACGAGAATCAAGACCTTCCTCAGGAACACAATGACACAGGATGGTCTCAATGCACTGGCCATGCTCTCCATGGAGAAGAAACTGATCCAAGACATCCCTGACTTTAACAATAGAGTCATTGAGAAATGTGCATCTCTCAAAGAGAGACATGTACAAATAGTAAAGCCACAAGGTGGCATGGCTTTGAGCCACTTCACTGAGTTTTTATTTTTTATTTGATGGCACTGGCTATTTCGAATGTAAGATTTTTGTAAGAGAAATGGTGTTATGTTGTATTAGGGCTCACTGCTCAGGTTCTTCCCCCAGGCCATCAGAACATTGAACACTGATCTCTCCACAGGTCACATTAAACACATAAGAAAAGGTCACTTTAAAGGAAGGCGAAAAAGGTCACTTTAAGAAGAAAAATACCTTGCTGTGGTTCTTGTATAGTTAGTATAGCATAGGTACATAGATTAAACTGTATATCGTATAGTAGTGTAGTGTACATAGGACCCAGTACCTTTTAATTCGTAAGCTTAACATTGTATTGCATTTTATCTCGACTTGTATCAGGTCTATTTTATTATCTTCTATTTTGTTCTAATTACTTTTGCACAATCGAATGTAAGACCATATTTAGGTATTATTTTTGATGGCACACTGCGTAGTCTTTCTAATATAAGACCATATTTTTTTCTTACGTTTATTTTCTACTAGGTATTACTGTGTTCATAATTGCTAATTGAAGCACCATATAATAAATGTTCTTTCACCATAAGTTTCAAGTTTGTTTATTATTTGTCACAACAAAATCCAGAATACTTTATGATGAAATGCTTGTTTCTGTATGAGCCCTGAGATTGTGCTACATACAGTAACAATAAAGAAATGAAGCAGTAAGTAAAGGAATGTTCAGTCAATATACATATATACAATACAGAGTAGAATGAGTAACTGAGGTTTATATTTATATTATGTATAGTTTTTTATTTTTATTTCTTTAATTCGCCCTCTCGGTCGTTTACATGGAGAAATGGCGCCACCGTCTGGGAAAATGCGGTATTGCACAGCAGATATGGAAAAGAAATAGCGAATTTTTACCCCCCCCCCCCTGCGCCCCTCCTACTTCGGATGTCACCGGCCGCCACTGGATTGGGTCATCGATTAAGAGCAGAGGTCGCTGTGAACCTTTGAGATAAAGACCAATGAACACATGAATGAACAATTGACTAAGAGCTCAATATGTAAGTCAATAACTAAATAATGAAACTGTTGCATGAACTAAACATGTTGTCTCAGTGGCTGCGCTTCAAACCACCGCAATAAAACAGAAAGGGAAGCTGTGTGTTGAGAACTGATCTATTGTGTTCTAATCTCTTCTGTTCTATCCTCTACTGTACATCTAGACATCTCCACCTCAGCCTCCAGTGGTTACCTGTGGGTTTAACTGTGAGTGAGTCTGTGTGTGTGTGTTTAACTGTGAGTGTGTATGTGTGTGTGTGTGTGTGTTTGTTTAACGGTGTGTGTGTGTGTGTGTGTGTTTGTGTTTAACTGTTTGTGTGTGTGTGTATGTGTGTGTGTGTGTGTGTGTGTGTGTGTGTGTGTTTGTATGAACGTGTATTTCAATATGTGTGTGCATTTATAAATGTATGTGTGAGTGTGTGTTTATATGTGTGTGTGTATATAAATATGTGTGTGTGTTTGTATGTATGTGTATTTCTATGTGTGTGTGCATCAACGCCTGTATTTCCTCAGGCGTCTGAGGACATTCAGCATGGGCCCCGCATCCTGAGAACGTTCTATACCGGCACCATGGAGAGTGTTCTTACAGGGTGGATCACCGCCCGGTACGGGAACTGCACCGCACTCGAGCGCAGAGCGCTTCAAAGGGTGGTGGGACGGTCCAGTATATCGTTGGAGGTGAGCTCCCCTCCTCCTGGATATTTACAACCAGCGGTGCGTGGCCAAGGCCAAACGCATCATAAAGACATTGCCCACCCCAGCCACAAACTGTACTCACTGTTACCGTCAGTCAGGCGATACCTCAGTATCAAGTGGTATCAAATAGACTCAGAGACAGCTTCACAGTCAGGCCATCAGGCTGCTGAACAAGGGCGTATAGCATATAACAATGTATATTTTATTACATTGATTTATATATACATATTGCTGTTTTCTGTGCCGATATTTTGCATTTTATATGCATTTTATTTTATAACTGCTGTCTGTCGTCGGGTATTGTTCATAAGATTTTCACTCACTGCTTTATACTTGTGTAAACTGTGAAGTGACAATAAACTTGACTTGACTTGACTTGTGTTCTGCTGCTCCCTGCTGGCGACACTAGAGCATTACAACACCACGCAGCTCTAATAATATCATATATATATATTATATACAAGCAGTTATATTAAAGCTGGACACATTATCTACGTGTCATTACAGTCGTGCTGCGGGTTTAAAGGGTGAATAAAACAACATTACATGAAAACCTTCCAATATGAATAGTGTTCTTTAATAATGATCTTCCTGTGATCCAGAGCCCATTGTGTCCAGTTCTATGGAAATACCCTACGGATGTGATTGGTTTAATTTGATAGGTGTGCTTATTGAGGACTATATCTCTTAATAAATACAGAACATGAACCCTACTGTCTCTCATGTCGTGTATGGCGTGTGAAACCATTGGTAGAGTCCAGATAAAAGATGATGTCTTTAAACAAGGACGGCCTTGTAGCTGAAGGAAAGTACAACCACTTGGACACAATGAGGACAATAGAAATACACACGCATGCATGACCACACCCACACATATATAGAAGTGCAAACACACACTCATAGAAACACACACACACACACACACACACACACACACACACACACACACACACACACACACACACACACACACATACACACACACACACACACACACACACACAGACTTACTGAGGACACACACAGGGACACACCCTGACACACACACACAGACTGACTGAGGACACACACACACAGGGACACACCCTGACACACATGTTACCGGCCTCAGACCTAGGGGAGTCTGGGTCGGTCCAGGTGATACTCAGGCATGGTGCTCTGTGGATCTGTGAAACATGAAGAACAAGACACGTTACATTCTCATGCCTTGCTCAGCCGGCAGCGGTTTATTACTCAACATGCAGCATCTCAACATCACATAATATCATTTCAAGTTCTCAACATCAAAAATATTGTTTAACAGTCCAACAGACAGTTTACTTCACAATATTGCAAAAATACAATAAATCAAATAATACAAAAATACAATGTATTCTTCATAAAACCAAAATAAAGTGCAAAACAATAACCCTTCTGTATTCTTTACTCCAAATACCATTCGCTCAAATACAGAAAATAACATGAACACGTTTTCAGTCACACGCGCACGTGCACGCGCACCACGTGTGATCTCTGTGGTGAAACACAGTGGAACAAACTACCTGGCAGCAGCCATTATTCAACTCCACAAAACAATAAAACTACTCGTCCAAACTTACTTCAGGTACACTCAAAACGTTACAAAACATGTCACTGACAGTTCACATTAGTTTTAACACCCTTGGGAATGTTTTAGATAGTTATATGCTTACCTGTGAAACATGAAGAACAAGACACGTTACATTCTCATGCCTTGCTCAGCCCGCAGCGGTTTATTACTGAGCTGCGCATGGTAGGGCCAAGACTAGTGTTTCCTCTATGGTTCACAGGAGCGCAGGAGCGCCATCTACTGACTTGGAAGTCTAATAAGATGTGGGTAGTTCTGATAATCTATTAGAGTAGTTCTGATCATCTTAAAGAATGGGGGGTGTATGTTTTACTGCGAAACTTTAAATAGAGGCATTTTCTGAACCTTCTACACACACACACACAGACCTGCCAAGACAGAGAGTCCCCTCTCTCTCTCTCTCTCTCTCTCATGACAACTTTCTTCTCACAGAACTCCGCCTCCCCCTCCCTCCCTTCCCCTCTCTGTCTCTCACTCCCCTCCTCTTGCCCTCTGTCTCCCCCTCCCTCCCTTCCCCTCTCTGTCTCTCACTCCCCTCCTCTTGCCCTCTGTCTCCCTCTCTCTCTCTCTCTCTCACTCCCCTCCTCTCTCTCTCTCTCTCTCTCTCTCTCTCTCTCTCTCTCTCTCTCTCTCTCGTCTCTCTCTCTCTCTCTCTCTCTCTCTCTCTCTCTCTCTCTCTCTCTCTCTCCCCTCCTCTCTCTCTCTCTCTCTCTCTCTCTCTCTCTCTCTCTCTCGCTCCAGTCCCCTCTCTCTCTCTCTCTCTCTCTCTCTCTCTCTCTCTCTCTCTCTCTCTCTCTCTCTCTCTCTCTCTCTCTCTCTCTCTCTCTCTCTCTCTCTCTCTCTCTCTCTCTCTCTTTACTTGAATTGCTAGGAGTGAGGGAGGGAACGGGGAGTAAGCGTTCCTATGTACTTGTTACAAATGGAGAATAAACATCTTGTATCTTGTACTTGCTCTGAAAACATTTCACACAGAACTCTCTCTCTCTCTCTCTCTCTCTCTCTCTCTCTCTCTCACACACACAAACACAAACACACAAACACACATACACCCCAACACACACACACACATACACACATAGACAGACATACACACATGTACACAAACACACACACACACACACACACACATATACACACATACATACACATTCTAGAGTAACACACACATACTACAGTAACACACAGGGGTCCCGGGGTCCCTGGGGGTCCAGGGGTCCCCGGGGGTCCAGGGGTCCCTGGGGGTCCAGGGGGTCCCTAGGGGTCCAGGGGTCCCTGGGGGTCTGGTGGTCTCCAGGGGTCCCTATGGGTCCAGGGGTCCCTGGGGGTACCTGGGGGTCCAGGGGTCCCCGGGAGTCCAGGGGTCCTTGGGGGTCTGGGGGTCCAGGGGTCCCCGGGGGTCCAGGGTTCCCCGGAAGTCCCCGGGGGTCCAGGGTTCCCCGGGAGTCCCTGGGGGTCCAGGGGTCTCCGGGAGTCCCTGGGGGTCCAGGGGGTCCCTGGGGGTCCAGGGGTCCCTGAGGGTCCCTGGGGGTCAAGGGGTCCAGGGGTCTATGGGGGTCCCTGGGGGTCTGGGGGTCCCTGGGGGTCCAGGGGTACCTGGGGGTCCGGGGGGGTCCCTGGGGGTCCAGGGGGTCCCTGGGTGAGAGGAGGGGAGAGGAGCAGAGAGACTGGGGCCTGAGGGGTGAGAGGAGGGGAGAGGAGCAGAGAGACTGGGGCCTCAGGGGTGAGAGGAGGGGAGAGGAGCAGAGAGACTGGGGTCTGGGTGAGAGGAGGAGAGAGGAGCAGAGAGACTGGGGCCTGAGGGGTGAGAGGAGGGGAGAGGAGCAGAGAGACTGGGGCATGAGGGGTTAGAGGAAGGGAGATGAGCAGAGAGACTGGGGCCTGGGTGAGAGGAGGGGAGAGGAGCAGAGAGACTGGGGCCTGAGGGGTGAGAGGAGGGGAGAGGAGCTGAGAGACTGGGGTCTGGGTGAGAGGAGGAGAGAGGAGCAGAGAGACTGGGGCCTGAGGGGTGAGAGGAGGGGAGAGGAGCAGAGAGACTGGGGCCTGAGGGGTGAGAGGAGGGGAGAGGAGCAGAGAGACTGGGGCCTGGGTGAGAGGTGGGGAGAGGAGCAGAGAGACTGGGGCCTGGGTGAGAGGAGGGGAGAGGAGCAGAGAGACTCGGGCCTGGGGGGTGAGAGGAGGGGAGAGGAGCAGAGAGACTGGGGCCTGGGTGAGAGGAGGGGAGAGGAGCAGAGAGACTGGGGCCTGGGGGGTGAGAGGAGGGGAGAGGAGCAGAGAGACTGGGGTCTGGGTGAGAGGAGGGGAGAGGAGCAGAGAAACTGGGGCCTGAGGGGTGAGAGGAGGGGAGAGGAGCAGAGAGACTGGGGCCTGAGGGGTGAGAGGAGGGGAAAGGAGCAGAGATACTGGGGCCTGAGGGGTAAGAGGAGGGGAGAGGAGCAGAGAGACTGGGGCCTGGGTGAGAGGAGGGGAGAGGAGCAGAGAGACTGGGGCCTGAGGGGTGAGAGGAGGGGAAAGGAGCAGAGATACTGGGGCCTGAGGGGTGAGAGGAGGGGAGAGGAGCAGAGAGACTGGGGCCTGAGGGGTGAGAGGAGGGGAGAGGAGCAGAGAGACTGGGGCCATGGTGAGAGGAGGGGAGAGGAGCAGAGAGATTGGGGCCTGAGGGGTGAGAGGAGGGGAGAGGAGCAGAGAGACTGGGGCCTGGGTGAGAGGAGGGGAGAGGAGCAGAGAAACTGGGGCCTGAGGGGTGAGAGGAGGGGAGAGGAGCAGAGAGACTGGGGCCTGGGTGAGAGGAGGGGAGAGGAGCAGAGAGACTGGGGCCTGGGTGAGAGGAGGGGAGAGGAGCAGAGAAACTGGGGCCTGAGGGGTGAGAGGAGCAGATAGACTGGGGCCTGGGTGAGAGGAGGGGAGAGGAGCAGAGAGACTGGGGCCTGGGGGGTGAGAGGAGGGGAGAGGAGCAGAGAGACTGGGGTCTGGGTGAGAGGAGGGGAGAGGAGCAGAGAGACTGGGGTCTGGGTGAGAGGAGGGGAGAGGAGCAGAGAGACTGGGGCCTGAGGGGTGAGAGGAGGGGAGAGGAGCAGAGAGACTGGGGCCTCAGGGGTGAGAGGAGGGGAGAGGAGCAGAGAGACTGGGGTCTGGGTGAGAGGAGGAGAGAGGAGCAGAGAGACTGGGGCCTGAGGGGTGAGAGGAGGGGAGAGGAGCAGAGAGACTGGGGCATGAGGGGTTAGAGGAAGGGAGATGAGCAGAGAGACTGGGGCCTGGGTGAGAGGAGGGGAGAGGAGCAGAGAGACTGGGGCCTGAGGGGTGAGAGGAGGGGAGAGGAGCTGAGAGACTGGGGTCTGGGTGAGAGGAGGAGAGAGGAGCAGAGAGACTGGGGCCTGAGGGGTGAGAGGAGGGGAGAGGAGCAGAGAGACTGGGGCCTGAGGGGTGAGAGGAGGGGAGAGGAGCAGAGAGACTGGGGCCTGGGTGAGAGGTGGGGAGAGGAGCAGAGAGACTGGGGCCTGGGTGAGAGGAGGGGAGAGGAGCAGAGAGACTCGGGCCTGGGGGGTGAGAGGAGGGGAGAGGAGCAGAGAGACTGGGGCCTGGGTGAGAGGAGGGGAGAGGAGCAGAGAGACTGGGGCCTGGGGGGTGAGAGGAGGGGAGAGGAGCAGAGAGACTGGGGTCTGGGTGAGAGGAGGGGAGAGGAGCAGAGAAACTGGGGCCTGAGGGGTGAGAGGAGGGGAGAGGAGCAGAGAGACTGGGGCCTGAGGGGTGAGAGGAGGGGAAAGGAGCAGAGATACTGGGGCCTGAGGGGTAAGAGGAGGGGAGAGGAGCAGAGAGACTGGGGCCTGGGTGAGAGGAGGGGAGAGGAGCAGAGAGACTGGGGCCTGAGGGGTGAGAGGAGGGGAAAGGAGCAGAGATACTGGGGCCTGAGGGGTGAGAGGAGGGGAGAGGAGCAGAGAGACTGGGGCCTGAGGGGTGAGAGGAGGGGAGAGGAGCAGAGAGACTGGGGCCATGGTGAGAGGAGGGGAGAGGAGCAGAGAGATTGGGGCCTGAGGGGTGAGAGGAGGGGAGAGGAGCAGAGAGACTGGGGCCTGGGTGAGAGGAGGGGAGAGGAGCAGAGAAACTGGGGCCTGAGGGGTGAGAGGAGGGGAGAGGAGCAGAGAGACTGGGGCCTGGGTGAGAGGAGGGGAGAGGAGCAGAGAGACTGGGGCCTGGGTGAGAGGAGGGGAGAGGAGCAGAGAAACTGGGGCCTGAGGGGTGAGAGGAGCAGATAGACTGGGGTCTGGGTGAGAGGAGGGGAGAGGAGCAGAGAGACTGGGGCCTGGGGGTGAGAGGAGGGGAGAGGAGCAGAGAGACTGGGGTCTGGGTGAGAGGAGGGGAGAGGAGCAGAGAAACTGGGGCCTGAGGGGTGAGAGGAGGGGAGAGGAGCAGAGAGACTGGGGCCTGAGGGGTGAGAGGAGGGGAAAGGAGCAGAGATACTGGGGCCTGAGGGGTGAGAGGAGGGGAGAGGAGCAGAGAGACTGGGGCCTGGGTGAGAGGAGGGGAGAGGAGCAGAGAGACTGGGGCCTGAGGGGTGAGAGGAGGGGAAAGGAGCAGAGATACTGGGGCCTGAGGGGTGAGAGGAGGGGAGAGGAGCAGAGAGACTGGGGCCTGAGGGGTGAGAGGAGGGGAGAGGAGCAGAGAGACTGGGGCCATGGTGAGAGGAGGGGAGAGGAGCAGAGAGATTGGGGCCTGAGGGGTGAGAGGAGGGGAGAGGAGCAGAGAGACTGGGGCCTGGGTGAGAGGAGGGGAGAGGAGCAGAGAAACTGGGGCCTGAGGGGTGAGAGGAGGGGAGAGGAGCAGAGAGACTGGGGCCTGGGTGAGAGGAGGGGAGAGGAGCAGAGAGACTGGGGCCTGGGTGAGAGGAGGGGAGAGGAGCAGAGAAACTGGGGCCTGAGGGGTGAGAGGAGCAGATAGACTGGGGTCTGGGTGAGAGGAGGGGAGAGGAGCAGAGAGACTGGGCCTGGGTGAGAGGAGGGGAGAGGAGCAGAGACACTGGGGCCTGAGGGGTGAGAGGAGGAGAGAGGAGCAGAGAGACTGGGGCCTGAGGGGTTAGAGGAAGGGAGATGAGCAGAGAGACTAGGGCCTGGGTGAGAGGAGGGGAGAGGAGCAGAGAGACTGGGTCCTGGGTGAGAGGAGGGGAGAGGAGCAGAGAGACTGGGGCCTGGGTGAGAGGAGGGGAGAGGAGCAGAGAGACTGGGGCCTGGGTGAGAGGAGGGGAGAGGAGCAGAGAGACTGGGGCCTGGGTGAGAGGAGGGGAGAGGAGCAGAGAGACTGGGGCCTGGGTGAGAGGAGGGGAGAGGAGCAGAGAGACTGGGGTCTGGGTGAGAGGAGGGGAGAGGAGCAGAGAGACTGGGGTCTGGGTGAGAGGAGGGGAGAGGAGCAGAGAGACTGGGGCCTGGGGGTGAGAGGAGGGGAGAGGAGCAGAGAGACTGGGGCCTGAGGGGTGAGAGGAGGGGAGAGGAGCAGAGAGACTGGGGCCTGAGGGGTGAGAGGAGGGGAGAGGAGCAGAGAGACTGGGGCCTGGGGTGAGAGGAGGGGAGAGGAGCAGAGAGACTGGGGCCTGGGGTGAGAGGAGGGGAGAGGAGCAGAGAGACTGGGCCTGGGGGTGAGAGGAGAGGAGAGGAGCAGAGAGACTGGGCCTGGGTGAGAGGAGGGGAGAGGAGCAGAGAGACTGGGGCCTGAGGGGTGAGAGGAGGGAGAGGAGCAGAGAGACTGGGGCCTGGGTGAGAGGAGGGAGAGGAGCAGAGAGACTGGGGCCTGGGTGAGAGGAGGGGAGAGGAGCAGAGAGACTGGGGCCTGGGTGAGAGGAGGGAGAGGAGCAGAGAGACTGGGGCCTGGGGTGAGAGGAGGGGAGAGGAGCAGAGAGACTGGGGCCTGGGTGAGAGGAGGGGAGAGGAGCAGAGAGACTGGGGCCTGAGGGGTGAGAGGAGGGGAGAGGAGCAGAGAGACTGGGCCTGGGTGAGAGGAGGGGAGAGGAGCAGAGAGACTGGGGCCTGAGGGTGAGAGGAGGGGAGAGGAGCAGAGAGACTGGGGCCTGAGGGGTGAGAGGAGGGGAGAGGAGCAGAGAGACTGGGGCCTGAGGGGTGAGAGGAGGGGAGAGGAGCAGAGAGACTGGGGCCTGGGTGAGAGGAGGGGAGAGGAGCAGAGAGACTGGGGCCTGAGGGTGAGAGGAGGGGAGAGGAGCAGAGAGACTGGGGCCTGAGGGTGAGAGGAGGGGAGAGGAGCAGAGAGACTGGGGCCTGAGGGTGAGAGGAGGGGAGAGGAGCAGAGAGACTGGGGCCTGGGTGAGAGGAGGGGAGAGGAGCAGAGAGACTGGGCCTGGGTGAGAGGAGGGGAGAGGAGCAGAGAGACTGGGGCCTGGGTGAGAGGAGGGGAGAGGAGCAGAGAGACTGGGGCCTGGGTGAGAGGAGGGGAGAGGAGCAGAGAGACTGGGGCCTGGGTGAGAGGAGGGGAGAGGAGCAGAGAGACTGGGCCTGGGGTGAGAGGAGGGGAGAGGAGCAGAGAGACTGGGGCCTGGGGTGAGAGGAGGGAGAGGAGCAGAGAGACTGGGCCTGGGTGAGAGGAGGGGAGAGGAGCAGAGAGACTGGGGCCTGGGTGAGAGGAGGGAGAGGAGCAGAGAGACTGGGGCCTGAGGGTGAGAGGAGGGGAGAGGAGCAGAGAGACTGGGCCTGGGTGAGAGGAGGGGAGAGGAGCAGAGAGACTGGGGCCTGGGTGAGAGGAGGGGAGAGGAGCAGAGAGACTGGGGCCTGGGTGAGAGGAGGGGAGAGGAGCAGAGAGACTGGGGCCTGGGTGAGAGGAGGGGAGAGGAGCAGAGAGACTGGGGCCTGGGTGAGAGGAGGGGAGAGGAGCAGAGAGACTGGGGCCTGGGGTGAGAGGAGGGGAGAGGAGCAGAGAGACTGGGGTCTGGGTGAGAGGAGGGGAGAGGAGCAGAGAGACTGGGCCTGGGGTGAGGAGGGGAGAGGAGCAGAGAGACTGGGGCCTGGGGTGAGAGGAGGGGAGAGGAGCAGAGAGACTGGGGCCTGGGGGTGAGAGGAGGGGAGAGGAGCAGAGAGACTGGGGCTGAGGGGTGAGAGGAGGGGAGAGGAGCAGAGAGACTGGGGCCTGGGGGTGAGAGGAGGGGAGAGGAGCAGAGAGACTGGGGCCTGGGTGAGAGGAGGGAGAGGAGCAGAGAGACTGGGGCCTGGGGGTGAGAGGAGGGGAGAGGAGCAGAGAGACTGGGGCCTGGGGTGAGAGGAGGGAGAGGAGCAGAGAGACTGGGGCCTGGGTGAGAGGAGGGGAGAGGAGCAGAGAGACTGGGGCCTGGGTGAGAGGAGGGAGAGGAGCAGAGAGACTGGGGCCTGGGTGAGAGGAGGGAGAGGAGCAGAGAGACTGGGGCCTGGGTGAGAGGAGGGGAGAGGAGCAGAGAGACTGGGGCCTGGGTGAGAGGAGGGGAGAGGAGCAGAGAGACTGGGGCCTGGGTGAGAGGAGGGGAGAGGAGCAGAGAGACTGGGGCCTGGGTGAGAGGAGGGGAGAGGAGCAGAGAGACTGGGGCCTGGGTGAGAGGAGGGGAGAGGAGCAGAGAGACTGGGGCTGGGTGAGAGGAGGGGAGAGGAGCAGAGAGACTGGGGCCTGGGTGAGAGGAGGGGAGAGGAGCAGAGAGACTGGGGCCTGAGGGGTGAGAGGAGGGGAGAGGAGCAGAGAGACTGGGGCCTGGGTGAGAGGAGGGGAGAGGAGCAGAGAGACTGGGGCCTGGGTGAGAGGAGGGGAGAGGAGCAGAGAGACTGGGGCCTGGGGTGAGAGGAGGGAGAGGAGCAGAGAGACTGGGGCCTGAGGGGTGAGAGGAGGGGAGAGGAGCAGAGAGACTGGGGCCTGGGTGAGAGGAGGGGAGAGGAGCAGAGAGACTGGGGCTAGGGTGAGAGGAGGGAGAGGAGCAGAGAGACTGGGGCCTGGGGTGAGAGGAGGGGAGAGGAGCAGAGAGACTGGGCCTGGGTGAGAGGAGGGGAGAGGAGCAGAGAGACTGGGGCCTGGGTGAGAGGAGGGGAGAGGAGCAGAGAGACTGGGGCCTGGGTGAGAGGAGGGAGAGAGCAGAGAGACTGGGGCCTGGGTGAGAGGAGGGGAGAGGAGCAGAGAGACTGGGGCCTGGGTGAGAGGAGGGGAGAGGAGCAGAGAGACTGGGGCCTGGGTGAGAGGAGGGGAGAGGAGCAGAGAGACTGGGGTCTGGGTGAGAGGAGGGGAGAGGAGCAGAGAGACTGGGGCCTGGGTGAGAGGAGGGGAGAGGAGCAGAGAGACTGGGGCCTGGGTGAGAGGAGGGGAGAGGAGCAGAGAGACTGGGGCCTGGGTGAGAGGAGGGGAGAGGAGCAGAGAGACTGGGGCCTGAGGGTGAGAGGAGGGGAGAGGAGCAGAGAGACTGGGGCCTGGGTGAGAGGAGGGGAGAGGAGCAGAGAGACTGGGGCCTGGGTGAGAGGAGGGGAGAGGAGCAGAGAGACTGGGGCCTGAGGGTGAGAGGAGGGGAGAGGAGCAGAGAGACTGGGG
>JANIIK010002018.1:0-19892 GCA_027704905.1 Muraenolepis orangiensis | reverse complement strand
GACATTGTGTGCCTATATTCGGATTGGAGATGGAGTGTGTGTGGGGGTCAGGACCAGTGCTTTTAGTAAAACATTCATCCAACATTGAGTGCCAATTTTCGGATTGGAGATGGAGTGTGTTGGGGTCAGGACCAGTGCTCATAGTCATACACTTATCCGACATTGTGTGCCTATATTTGGATTGGAGATGGAGTGTGTGTGGGGGTCAGGACCAGTGCTTTAAGTCAAACATTCATCCAACATTGAGTGCCTATTTTCGGATTGGAGATAGAGTGTGTGTTGGGTCAGGACCAGTGCTCATAGTCATACACTTATCCGACAATGTGTGCCTGTACTCGGAATGGAGATGGAGTGTGTGCTAGGGTGAGGACCAGTGCTTTTAGTCATACAATCATCCGACATTGTGTGCCTGTATTAGGATTGGAGATGGAGTGTGTGTGGGGGTCAGTACCAGTGCTTTTAGTCAAACACTCATCCGACAGTTTGTGCCCATATTCGGATTGGAGATGGAGTGTGTGTGGGGTCAGGACAAGTGCTCATAGTCATAAACTCATCCGACATTGAGTGCCTCTATTCGGATTGGAGATGGAGTGTGTGTGGGTCAGTACCAGTGCTTTTAGTCATACAATCATCCGACATTGTGTGCCTTAATTCGGATTGGAGATGGAGTGTGTGTGGGGGTCAGTACCAGTGCTTTTAGTCAAACACTCATCCGACAGTTTGTGCCCATATTCGGATTGGAGATGGAGTGTGTGTGGGGGTGAGGACCAGTGCTTTTAATCATACAATCATCCGACATTGAGTGCATATATTCGGATTGGAGATGGAGTGTGCGTGGGGTCAGGTCCAGTGCTCATAGTCATACACTCATCCGACATTGAGTGCCTCTATTCGGATTGGAGATGGAGTGTGTGTGGGTCAGTACCAGTGCTCATAGTCATACACTCATCCGATATTGTGTGGCTATATTCGGATTGGAGATGGAGTGTGTGTGGGGGTGAGGACCAGTGCTTTTAGTCAAACATTCATCCAACATTGTGTGCATTGTGCGACCTTCTTTATGGTAATCATTATTACTCCAAAAATGTGTGTGAGAAAAATGTGTGAGTAATTTGAGATGTCCTTTGAATATATTGGTGTAGGGCAGTCTTCCTCCCTCCTCTTGACACATGGTCCTCCCATGTGTCAACTTATCATAATACGGAAACTACCATGCTGGGAGGCAAAGCCTCCTGTCTAGGGCCATTCACACCCCCTCCTTTATCTCGCACCCGTATAAACCATGAATGGGACATCATTACAACATGTGTTGAGTCGATACTACCTCCAAGTTTGTGATGATAGAATTGTCTATGTAACTGACACAACGGCTACCGCTTGACCGTCTGAACTCAGTTTTTCTGCTGAGATGTCGAATCTAGGAATGACAAAAACAAAAACAAACCAAAAATAATACAAAACAAACAAAACATGTGCTCATATTTTGTGAGTTATCCCTTGAAGAAAACACAAGAGGAGCTTTATCTTGTGCATCAAGAAACCAGTCAGCCTGCCTCTCGCCAGACACCAAGGAGAAGCTAGAGATCACTACAAGGGGAGGAAAGGACGGGGGAAGGGAATCTTCACTTGACAACTGATAAGCAGGGACCGCTTGGTTCACCCTGTCCCAGTTAGACGAGCACCTTAAGTGATTTCCTCCTAAATGTCTGCTAGCACGCACTGACCAAGTATTAAGAAATTAAATTATAAAAAACTTTTCCCAATTGTGCGAAATTTTATCTTAAAATACCAAACCTTAAAGTTTTATCATAACATTATTAAAACAGTTCTTATAGAACCTGATAACATGAATCCAGATTAGTTAAAGGGTGTTCTCAGTGAAATAATTGTATTGGTTTATCCTGGCCTCCACTTTTCTTTTCTTTTTTCTAAGTAAAATGTCACACCTTTGTTTACATATTTTAGAAATAAACAGTCTTACTTAACATTCTGATTGGCGCTGTCCTATTCAAAGCAATCGTATAGGGTTAGTAGGTTTTTAATTTAAGTTTCATAAAAGGTTCCGGTCAATTTGAACTATTTAAGGTTTAATCACTTTGTCAACAGCAACACAGCATTGCCTCCAATGCAAGTAACATTATCATTTTATATAGCTGTTATTTTATTATACTCTTTGGTTGTATATCAGCTCATGTGCAATACGAACGTATTCTACTTGTACTTTAACATTCAACATGTACAAAATGAGCAATCCCCTCAGTATCATACGGATCTTTCAACATTAACATATTAACCTCATTAACATGATTGATATCAACATTGCTCTTTTTTAGGGTTAGTGGTTGGAGTCAGGGTTAGGGTCAGGTTATTGACAAGTTGTATTTTCCCAAATTAAATACCATTGCAAATTGTAATATTAATCAATTATAGAAAAGGCAACATCCTTTGGATCAATATGTTCTAGATATACAGTACGTATGTGCCTGTTTGTGGTGTGTGTCGTGCTTCTAATGCCCATGGCTTCCCTCATGTGTGTGTGTGTTGCTGCATGTCTACGTGTGTCACTTCCCTGTTTGTTGACTCCAGCTGTGGTGGACCCGTCGCCCTCCTGCTCCTCCCCGCCAGTCAGCTGGACCCTCTGCGCTGGTTGCGTTTGGAATCATGATCATCACTGTGGCCACGCCTCTGGTTGAATCGGCTTTCCTCCGGGCAATCTCTTGCAAAGTGTCCTTCTTTATTGCGGTTATAACACTCGAAGCTGCCGTTTGTGCCGGAGCCAGTGTAACCGCTTTTCAGAGTAAAGTTCTTGCCTCCGTGTTGGTTCGGTTGCTGGCCAACTCTCTGTGCGCCTTGCTTATGGTCATGTCTCTCGTCATGACATCGGTCAGCTCCACTCGTGGCTTGCTGCAGTGGTAGTAGCAGGTTGGCTGGCCCGCTGGTAGGGTCGCTGGGGGAGGGCAGTCAAGGTCCAGGTCCACCTTAGCCTGGGTAGTTGACTCAAGAGAACAGTCATTATGGCCCTGCCTATTCGTCCCTTATATTCTGAAATGAGCTAACTGAGTTACACCTAGACACCCTATGGGCCCCCGGGTCCCTCCATCCTAGTACAGAGTGTAAAACCTCCCCCCCAAAATGCCTTCTCATGTAAATGCATTTTAACACTTGATGCAACCTCTGCCTTGCCATCCTCCCTCGATCCCTGCGAACCCAAATGTTCGAGTTCTATTCCGAATCGTAGTTTCAATGTTGTATTCCCTGAACACAAAGAGAGAGAGAGAGAGAGAGAGAGAGAGAGATCACTGTGTTGCGCCCTGCAAAATTAATCTTTTAATCATTTTAACAAATAATAATTTTCCCAATATCTTTCAGACCTCTAATTTTATTTAAATCGCGTTCATTTACCTCAGTGACAGCTCTTAGAAGTTATACTATTTTATCCACCGCCAGGTGGACCTTGCACACATCAAGGGCTTATCCGGCGTATATACGACTTCCGTCCAACGTATTCCCTGAATACGGACCCTTAGTGCCCTTTAAATCAGTCACTCTCTTTCATTCTGTACCCTCTTTCAGTCAGTGTCCCGGACACTACATTCATCCAGTGTCCCTGACACTCGGCCTTTGACTTTCACTCACACACTCACCAGGTACCTCCGACACTCATTCGCTTTCACTGAGTGTCCCGGACACTCGCGATTGTCCCTGACAACCTGGCTGTCCCTGACAGCTGGCACTCACACAATATTAACACACGTCTGCGCTAATCCAGGTTTCTACTAAACCTTGGTTAAAAAAGCTCCGAATGATGTATGCAATTCACCTCTAACGGCTGGCCATTAAGTATTCACGCGGATTCTTACCGTAACCAAAAGATCGTCGACCTCACCCGGCGGCTCCACGGACCAAACCGTCAACCCTTCCTTGTGAAGCCTAAGGGGTGATCAGCCAGCCGCGGTTTGCGTCCGGGATCCTACCGGCATGAGAGTGACGATCCCACTTCTGACATCAAATTGTGGTGGAAATCTACGTGAATAAGAAGGCAAATTATCAATCAATAAGAACTGTCACACATGAACTCAATTAAGTTTGAAGATTTATCAAGCAAGCAGAACACAATGAACAAATACAAGTAGACAAGTGGCCAAACAGACAAATTGACAGACAGTCAGACAACAGACAGACAACAGACAGACAAAGCTTTGTCGGGAGCCCCGAATCCTATGAGGTGAGGATAGGGAAGTCCGCCGCAATGCTGGCAACACTCAGTATTTATCCTTCTTAGGACTGCCCCTAAGACACTGTCTTTCACCCCAATGATGCAAGTCTTGACCACCTGGCTCCACCACCCCCATCTCCAGCACGGGAACAGAGGAACTCTCGTGCAGGCAGAGGAAGCCAGAGGTGTTGAACCAGGAGCGGCCAAGCCTTTGATCCAGCTCAATAGTTGTATGCCAACCCCCCTTCAACAGCTGTAGGCTGCAATAGCCACTGTCCCCCGCTGTGAGATAAACATTATAGTTGGTCAAGCAGGATAAGGATAAGGATAAGGATAAGGACCAGACCCCTCAGGACAATAGGACAAAAGGGTGATAGGGAGAATTACATGGGGGGGTCACAAGGTCAAATTAACACATTTTTTCTTTACACAGGTCACCTGCTTAAGTAGCTGTGATAAGAGCGTGTTATCGACATTAAGGATATACACTTGCTAGAATATACAACATCCTAAGAGCTATTAATGTCAGGACTTAAGCAAGTTAGGGTTCACAAAGGAGAAGGAGGGTTCAAGGAGAGTCCAGGTGGACTCTGAACAGGTGGGTCTTGAGTCTCTTGCGGAAGCTGGCGAGGGACTCTGCCGTCCTGACATGAGACGGGAGTTCATTCCACCACTGTGG
Organism: Muraenolepis orangiensis; assembly: GCA_027704905.1. Lineage (NCBI taxonomy): Eukaryota > Metazoa > Chordata > Actinopteri > Gadiformes > Muraenolepididae > Muraenolepis > Muraenolepis orangiensis. Next base: position 14,997 of record JANIIK010002018.1, on the reverse strand, counting down.
AGCCAGAGCCGTGAAGAGCTGGGTCTTGGAAGAGCGATGCTTGGTTGTCATCAGTGAAGGTCGAACAAGTCGCCTGGCAGAAGTTGAGCGGAGCGCTCTGGCTGGGATGTAGGGCTTGACCAACGCCTGGAGGTAGGCTGGGGCAGTTCCATTGACTGCCCTAAAGGTCAGCACCAGAGTCTTGAACTTGATGCGAGCATTTACCGGAAGCCAGTTGAGATCGCGGAAGAGAGGGGTCACGTGGGAGAATTTTGGTAGGTTGAATACCAGGCGTGCTGCTGCGTTCTGGATGCGTTGGAGGGGCTTGGTTGCAGAGGCGGGGAGTCCCGCCAGGAGAGAGTTGCAGTAGTCGAGGCGGGTGATGACGAGCGCTTGGACCAGGATCTGCGCCGCTTCACGTGTGAGGAAGGGCCGGATCCTGCGGATGTTGTAGAGGGCAATTCTGCAAGATCAGGCCACCGTGGTGACGTTGGCATTGCAGGACAGCTGGTCATCTACCACCACACCAAGGTCTCTTGTTGTGGTTGAGGGGGAGACTTGGGTGTTCTCGATGGTGACCAGTAGGTCCATCTGAGGGCAGTCTTTCCCCGGTATGAAGAGGAGCTCAGTCTTGTCAAGGTTGAGCTTCAGGTGGTTGGCGGCTGTCCATCTGCTGATGTCGGCCAGGCATTTAGAGATGCGTGTTGCGATATGGGTTTCTGAGGGGGGAAAGGAGAGAAACAGTTGAGTGTCATCTGCATAGCAGTGATAGGAGAAGCCATGAGATGTGATTACAGAGCCTAGCGATTTAGTGTAAAGAGAAAACAGAAGGGGTCCCAATACTGAGCTTGGGGGACTCCGGTGTCCAGGGTGCAGGGTCTGGACAGTGAACCGTTCCATGTGACCTGATAAGTGCGATCTGCAAGGTAGGAGGTGAACCAGGATAACGCAGTTCCAGCGATTCCAAGCTCGGCGAGAGTGGAGAGGAGGATCTGGTGGTTCACTGTGTCGAACGCCGCAGACAGGTCGAGAAGGATCAGTACCGATGAGAGGGACGAGCTTCTGGCATCACGAAGAGACTCTTTCACTGCGAGCAGTGCCTTCTCCGTGGAGTGCGCAGCCTTGAAGCCTGACTGGTGAGGGTCGAGGAGGTTGTTCTGGGAGAGATAGGAAGAAAGTTGTGAGGAGACAGCACGTTCAAGGGTTTTGGACAGGAATGATAGGAGAGATACCGGTCTGTTGTTTTGGACATCAGTGGTGTCCAGGGATGATTTCTTGAGGAGCGGCTTGATTCTGGCAGTCTTGAAGGCTGCCGGAAACAGGCCTGCATCAAGGGAGATGTTAATTTGGGATGTAAGGAAGGGAAGGATATCGCCCGAGATGTCCTGGAGATGAGAGGAAGGGATTGGGTCGAGGGGGCAGGTGGTAGGGTGGTTAGATGTCACCAGTTTGTTAACTTCATCAGGGGAGAGGGGGTTGAAACAGGTAAGGTTAGTGGGCGTGGGAGAAGAGGGAGGGAGGAAAGCGGTGGGGGTGAAGGAGGAGGTAATGTCGTTCACCTTCTTCATAAAGAAGGTGACAAAGTCATCAGCTGAGAGGGAGGAGGGAGGGGGAGGGGAGGGGGGGTTGAGGAGGGAAGAGAACATGGAGAAAAGTTTCCTTGGGTTAGAGGCAGAAGAGTTGATTTTTGAACAGTAGAAGGCAGATTTAACAGCCGATACCGTGGAGGTGAAGCCAGAGAGGAGACGGAGGTAGTGAGCGAGATCATCAGAAGAGTCAGATTTCCTCCATTTTCGTAGCTCTGCTCTACGAGCCCGCAGAGGTTTGGACAGCCAAGGAGGTGGAGGAGAGGCTCGTGCTGGTCTGGAGGTGAGAGGACAGAGAGAGTCGAAGGAGGAGGAGAGAGAGGAAGTCAGAGTGGAGGAGGCTTCTTCTACCGACAAGAGAGAGAATTGTTGGGGGGATGGTAGTGAGGATAGGACAGATGCGGAGAGAGAAGAGGGAGAGAGAGTTTTCAGGTTACTACGGAAGGTAACAATGTGGGGAGTAGGGGGTAGGGAGGTGGGGGATTTGAGAGGGAGAGAGAAAGCAACAAAATGGTGATCAGAGACAGGGAGGGGTGTGACAGAGATCGACGAGGTGGTACAGGATCTTGTGAAGACAAGATCCAGTTGGTTCCCAGCTCTGTGGGTAGGGGGAGAAGGAGTGAGTGTTAGACCGAATATGGCAAAAAAGTTAATGAATTCAGGAGATTGTAACTTATCCGACTGGATGTTGAAGTCACCCAGAACCACGAGTGGGGTGCCGTCCTCAGGAAAGCAGCTGAGGTGGGCGTCCATCTCGTCAAAGAAGTCACCAAGAGGGCCCGGTGGTCAGTAGATTACGGCAATGTTGAGCCTAGTTGGGATGGTAACAGAAACAGCATGAAGTTCGAGTGCCGATCTGGTCAGGTGACCCAGAGGGAGTACCTGATATGACCAGTTTGGAGAGACTAGGAGTCCCGTTCCTCCACCACGCCCAGAGGGTCGGGGGGTGTGGGTGAAGAAGTAGGTCGCGGAGAGAGCAGCTGCGGTGGCCGAGTTCTTAGGGGTGATCCAGGTCTCGGTGAGAGCCAGGAAGTGGAGAGACTGGAGTGCGGCGTAGGCCAGAATGGTTTCAGCAATTCCAGAGTCCCCCTTTCACCACAAGATCTGTGAAGGTAGAAATGGTAGGATAGAGGAGATTGGAAGGGTTGCGGCGTCGAGAGGGAGAGCCTCGATGCCATCTATTGCGGTAGGATGTCCAGACTACAATGGAATGACGACACATAGCAAGGGTAGGGGGACTGGATTTGACTAACTAGGACTAGGACTAACTAGGACTCCCTAGACAGACTCCTGTAGAACGACTCCTTGGTCTTTGTTCTGGGGCCTGACACTAAATGCTGAGGCTAAGAAACTACTTCTATGTTAATAGCCTATGCCATAGGGAGGGAGGCTCATGCAGGGTTAGGCTCCTCCCCGACGTTAACTCTATTGACTATGGCTGTATGGGCCAGACTGGGTGATTATCTTAGCACAACAATAGGCCTGTACACCTCACTTACTATGTACAGGTAACTAGCTTTGAGAAAAAGGTTCTACAATTTTATCAACACAAATAACTAAGAACAACAATAAATCTTATGTCTACTTACCTACAGCAGAATACTATGTAGCCTGCTTCAAGAACAAAATGTACCTCTCTCCTCTCACCTCTCTCCCCGCTCCTCTCCTCTCAACTCTCTCCCCGCTCCTCTCCTCTCACCTCTCTCCTGTTCCTCTCCTCTCACCTCTCACCTCTCTCCCCGCTCCTCTCCTCTCACCTCTCACCTCTCTCCCCGCTCCTCTCACCTCTCTCCCCGCTCCTCTCCTCTCACCTCTCTCCCCGCTCCGCTCCTCTCCTCTCACCTCTCTCCTCTCACCTCTCTCCCCGCTCCTCTCTCCCCGCTCCTCTCCTCTCACCTCTCTCCCCGCTCCTCTCCTCTCACCTCTCTCCCCGCTCCTCTCCCCGCTCCTCTCCTCTCACCTCTCTCCCCGCTCCTCTCCTCTCACCTCTCTCCCCGCTCCTCTCCTCTCACCTCTCTCCCCGCGCCTCTCCTCTCACCTCTCTCCCCGCTCCTCTCCTCTCACCTCTCTCCTCTCACCTCTCTCCTCTCACCTCTCTCCCCGCTCCTCTGCACACACCTCTCTCCCTGCTCCTCTCCTCTCACCTCTCTCCCCGCTCCTCTCCTCTCACCTCTCTCCCCGCTCCTCTCACCTCTCTCCCCGTTCCTCTCCTCTCACCTCTCTCCCCGCTCCTCTCCTCTCACCTCTCTCCCGCTCCTCTCCTCTCACCTCTCTCCCCGCTCCTCTCCTCTCACCTCTCTCCCCGCTCCTCTCCTCTAACCTCTCTCCCCGCTCCTCTCCTCTCACCTCTCTCCCCGCTCCACTCCTCTCACCTCTCTCCCTGCTCCTCTCCTCTCTCCTCTCACCTCTCTCCCCGCTCCTCTCCTCTCACCTCTCTCCCCGCTCCTCTCCTCTCACCTCTCTCCTCTCACCTCTCTCCTCTCACCTCTCTCCCCGCTCCTCTCTCCCCGCTCCTCTCCTCTCACCTCTCTCCCCGCTCCTCTCCTCTCACCTCTCACCTCTCTCCTCTCTCCTCTCACCTCTCTCCCGCTCCTCTCCTCTCACCTCTCTCCCCGCTCCTCTCCTCTCACCTCTCTCCCCGCTCCTCTCCTCTCACCTCTCTCCCCGCTCCTCTCCTCTCACCTCTCTCCCCGCTCCTCTCCTCTCACCTCTCTCCCTGCTCCTCTCCTCTCCTCTCACCTCTCTCCCCGCTCCTCTCCTCTCACCTCTCTCCCCGCTCCTCTCCTCTCACCTCTCACCTCTCTCCTCTCTCCTCTCCTCTCACCTCTCTCCCTGCTCCTTTCCTCTCACCTCTCTCCCCGCTCCTCTCCTCTCACCTCTCTCCCCACTCCTCTCCTCTCACCTCTCACCTCTCTCCCCACTCCTCTCCTCTCACCTCTCTCCCCGCTCCTCTCCTCTCACCTCTCTCCCCGCTCCTCTCCTCTCACCTCTCTCCTCTCACCTCTCACCTCTCACCTCTCTCCCCGCTCCTCTCCTCTCACCTCTCTCCCCGCTACTCTCACCTCTCTCCCCGCTCCTCTCCTCTCACCTCTCTCCCCGCTCCTCTCCTCTCACCTCTCACCCCGCTCCTCTCCTCTCACCTCTCTCCCCGCTCCTCTCCTCTCACCTCTCTCCCTGCTTCTCTCCTCGCACCTCTCTCCCCGCTCCTCTCCTCTCTCCTCTAACCTCTCTCCCCGCTCAACTCCTCACACCTCTCTTCCCGCTCCTCTCCTCTCACCTCTCTCCCCGCACCTCTCCTCTCACCTCTCTCCAAACTCCTCTCCTCTCACCTCTCTCACCGTTCCTCTCCTCTCACCTCTCTCCTCGTTCCTCTCCTCTCACCTCTCTCCCCTCTCCTCTCCTCTCACCTCTCTCCTCTCTCCTCTCCTCTCACCTCTCTCCCCGCTCCTCTCCTCTCACCTCTCTCCCCGCTCCTCTCCTCTCACCTCTCTCCCCTCTCCTCTCCTCTCACCTCTCTCCCTGCTCCTCTCCTCTCACCTCTCTCCCCGCTCCTCTCCTCTCACCTCTCTCCCCGCTCCTCTCCTCTCACCTCTCTCCCCGCTCCTCTCCTCTCACCTCTCTCCCCGCTCCTCTCCTCTCACCTCTCTCCCCGCTCCTCTCCTCTCACCTCTCTCCTCTCACCTCTCACCTCTCACCTCTCTCCCCGCTCCTCTCCTCTCACCTCTCTCCCCGCTACTCTCACCTCTCTCCCCGCTCCTCTCCTCTCACCTCTCTCCCCGCTCCTCTCCTCTCACCTCTCACCCCGCTCCTCTCCTCTCACCTCTCTCCCGCTCCTCTCCTCTCACCTCTCTCCCTGCTCCTCTCCTCGCACCTCTCTCCCCGCTCCTCTCCTCTCTCCTCTACCTCTCTCCCCGCTCATCTCCTCACACCTCTCTCCCGCTCCTCTCCTCTCACCTCTCTCCCCGCACCTCTCCTCTCACCTCTCTCCACCTCCTCTCCTCTCACCTCTCTCCCCGTTCCTCTCCTCTCACCTCTCTCCTCGTTCCTCTCCTCTCACCTCTCTCCCCGCTCCTCTCCTCTCACCTCTCTCCTCTCTCCTCTCCTCTCACCTCTCTCCCCGCTCCTCTCCTCTCACCTCTCTCCCCGCTCCTCTCCTCTCACCTCTCTCCTCTCCCTCTCACCTCTCTCCCCGCTCCTCTCCTCTCCTCTCTCCTCTCTCCTCTCTCCTCTCACCTCTCTCCCCGCTCCTCTCCTCACACCTCTCTCCCCGCTCCTCTCCTCTCACCTCTCTCCCCGCACCTCTCCTCTCACCTCTCTCCCCGCTCCTCTCCTCTCCTCTCACCTCTCTCCCGTTCCTCTCCTCTCACCTCTCTCCTCTTTCCTCTCCTCTCACCTCTCTCCCCGCTCCTCTCCTCTCACCTCTCTCCTCTCTCCTCTCCTCTCACCTCTCTCCCTGCTCCTCTCCTCTCACCTCTCTCCCCGCTCCTCTCCTCTCACCTCTCTCCCCGCTCCTCTCCTCTCACCTCTCTCCCCGCTCCTCTCCTCTCACCTCTCTCCCCGCTCCTCTCCTCTCACCTCTCACCTCTCACCTCTCTCCCCGCTCCTCTCCTCTCACCTCTCTCCCCGCTACTCTCACCTCTCTCCCCGCTCCTCTCACCTCTCTCCCCGCTCCTCTCCTCTCACCTCTCACGCCGCTCCTCTCCTCTCACCTCTCTCCCCGCTCCTCTCCTCTCACCTCTCTCCCTGCTCCTCTCCTCTCACCTCTCTCCCCGCTCCTCTCCTCTCTCCTCTCACCTCTCTCCCCGCTCCTCTCCTCTCACCTCTCTCCCGCTCCTCTCCTCTCCTCTCTCCTCTCCTCTCTCCCCGCTCCTCTCCTCACACCTCTCTCCCCGCTCCTCTCCTCTCACCTCTCTCCCCGCACCTCTCCTCTCACCTCTCTCCCCGCTCCTCTCCTCTCCTCTCACCTCTCTCCCCGTTCCTCTCCTCTCACCTCTCTCCTCTTTCCTCTCCTCTCACCTCTCTCCCCGCTCCTCTCCTCTCACCTCTCTCCTCTCTCCTCTCCTCTCACCTCTCTCCCTGCTCCTTTCCTCTCACCTCTCTCCCCGCTCCTCTCCTCTCACCTCTCTCCCCGCTCCTCTCCTCTCACCTCTCTCCCCGCTCCTCTCCTCTCACCTCTCTCCCCGCTCCTCTCCTCTCACCTCTCACCTCTCACCTCTCTCCCCGCTCCTCTCCTCTCACCTCTCTCCCCGCTACTCTCACCTCTCTCCCCGCTCCTCTCACCTCTCTCCCCGCTCCTCTCCTCTCACCTCTCACGCCGCTCCTCTCCTCTCACCTCTCTCCTCGCTCCTCTCCTCTCACCTCTCTCCCTGCTCCTCTCCTCGCACCTCTCTCCCCGCTCCTCTCCTCTCTCCTCTCACCTCTCTCCCCGCTCATCTCCTCTCACCTCTCTCCCCGCTCCTCTCCTCTCACCTCTCTCCTCTCACCTCTCACCTCTCACCTCTCTCCCCGCTCCTCTCCTCTCACCTCTCTCCCCGCTACTCTCACCTCTCTCCCCGCTCCTCTCCTCTCACCTCTCTCCCCGCTCCTCTCCTCTCACCTCTCACCTCTCACCCCGCTCCTCTCCTCTCACCTCTCTTCCCGCTCCTCTCCTTTCACCTCTCTCCCTGCTTCTCTCCTCGCACCTCTCTCCCCGCTCCTCTCCTCTCTCCTCTAACCTCTCTCCCCGCTCAACTCCTCACACCTCTCTTCCCGCTCCTCTCCTCTCACCTCTCTCCCCGCACCTCTCCTCTCACCTCTCTCCAAACTCCTCTCCTCTCACCTCTCTCACCGTTCCTCTCCTCTCACCTCTCTCCTCGTTCCTCTCCTCTCACCTCTCTCCCCTCTCCTCTCCTCTCACCTCTCTCCTCTCTCCTCTCCTCTCACCTCTCTCCCCGCTCCTCTCCTCTCACCTCTCTCCCCGCTCCTCTCCTCTCACCTCTCTCCTCTCACCTCTCACCTCTCTCCCCGCTCCTCTCCTCTCACCTCTCTCCCCGTTCCTCTCCTCTCACCTCTCTCCCCGCTCCTCTCCTCTCACCTCTCTCCCCGTTCCTCTCCTCTCACCTCTCTCCCCGCTCCTCTCCTCTCACCTCTCTCCCCGCTACTCTCACCTCTCTTCCCGCTCCTCTCCTCTCACCTCTCTCCCCGCTCCTCTCCTCTCTCCCCGCTCCTCTCCTCTCACCTCTCTCCCCGCTCCTCTCCTCTCACCTCTCTCCCCGCTCCTCTCCTCTCTCCTCTCTCCTCTCTCCTCTCTCCTCTCTCCTCTCTCCCCGCTCCTCTCCTCACACCTCTCTCCCCGCTCCTCTCCTCTCACCTCTCTCCCCGCACCTCTCCTCTCACCTCTCTCCCCGCTCCTCTCCTCTCCTCTCACCTCTCTCCCCGTTCCTCTCCTCTCACCTCTCTCCTCTTTCCTCTCCTCTCACCTCTCTCCCCGCTCCTCTCCTCTCACCTCTCTCCTCTCTCCTCTCCTCTCACCTCTCTCCCTGCTCCTTTCCTCTCACCTCTCTCCCCGCTCCTCTCCTCTCACCTCTCTCCCCGCTCCTCTCCTCTCACCTCTCTCCCCGCTCCTCTCCTCTCACCTCTCTCCCCGCTCCTCTCCTCTCACCTCTCACCCTCCTCTCCTCTCACCTCTCTCCCCGCTCCTCTCCTCTCACCTCTCTCCCCGCTCCTCTCCTCTCACCTCTCTCCCCGCTCCTCCTCTCACCTCTCTCCCCGCTCCTCTCCTCTCACCTCTCTCCCCGCTCCTCTCCTCTCACCTCTCTCCCCGCTCCTCTCCTCTCACCTCTCTCCCCGCTCCTCTCCTCTCACCTCTCTCCTCTCTCCTCTCCTCTCACCTCTCTCCCCGCTCCTCTCCTCTCACCTCTCTCCCCGCTCCTCTCCTCTCACCTCTCTCCCGCTCCTCTCCTCTCACCTCTCTCCCCGCTCCTCTCCTCTCACCTCTCTCCCCGCTCCTCTCCTCTCACCTCTCTCCCCGCTCCTCTCCTCTCACCTCTCTCCCCGCTCCTCTCCTCTCACCTCTCTCCCCGCACCTCTCCTCTCACCTCTCTCCCCGCTCCTCTCCTCTCACCTCTCTCCCCGTTCCTCTCCTCTCACCTCTCTCCCCGCTCCTCTCCTCTCACCTCTCTCCCCGCTCCTCTCCTCTCACCTCTCTCCCCGCTCCTCTCCTCTCACCTCTCTCCCCGCTCCTCTCCTCTCACCTCTCTCCCCGCTCCTCTCCTCTCACCTCTCTCCCCGCTCCTCTCCTCTCACCTCTCTCCTCTCACCTCTCACCTCTCTCCCCGCTCCTCTCCTCTCACCTCTCTCCCCGTTCCTCTCCTCTCACCTCTCTCCCCGCTCCTCTCCTCTCACCTCTCTCCACGTCCTCTCCTCTCACCTCTCTCCTCTCTCCTCTCCTCTCACCTCTCTCCCTGCTCCTCTCCTCTCACCTCTCTCCCCGCTCCTCTCCTCTCACCTCTCTCCCTGCTCCTCTCCTCTCACCTCTCTCCCCGCTCCTCTCCTCTCACCTCTCTCCTCTCACCTCTCACCTCTCTCCCCGCTCCTCTCCTCTCACCTCTCTCCCCGCTCCTCTCCTCTCACCTCTCTCCCCGCTCCTCTCCTCTCACCTCTCTCCCTCCCTCACCTCTCTCCCCGCTCCTCTCCTCTCACCTCTCTCCCCGCTCCTCTCCTCTCACCTCTCTCCCCGTTCCTCTCCTCTCACCTCTCTCCCCGCTCCTCTCCTCTCACCTCTCTCCCTCCTCTCCTCTCCTCTCACCTCTCTCCCCGCTCCTCTCCTCTCACCTCTCTCCCCGCTCCTCTCCTCTCACCTCTCTCCCCGCTCCTCTCCTCTCACCTCTCTCCCCGCTCCTCTCCTCTCACCTCTCTCCCTCCTCTCCCTCTCTCCCGCTCCTCTCCTCTCACCTCTCTCCCCGCTCCTCTCCTCTCACCTCTCTCCCCGCTCCTCTCCTCTCACCTCTCTCCCCGCTCCTCTCCTCTCACCTCTCTCCCCGCTCCTCTCCCTCACCTCTCTCCCCGCTCCTCTCCTCTCACCTCTCTCCCGCTCCTCTCCTCTCACCTCTCTCCTCGCTCCTCTCCTCTCACCTCTCTCCCTGCTCCTCTCCTCTCACCTCTCTCCCCGCTCCTCTCCTCTCACCTCTCTCCCCGCTCCTCTCCTCTCACCTCTCTCCCCGCTCCTCTCCTCTCACCTCTCTCCCCGCTCCTCTCCTCTCACCTCTCTCCTCTCACCTCTCACCTCTCACCTCTCTCCCCGCTCCTCTCCTCTCACCTCTCTCCCCGCTACTCTCACCTCTCTCCCCGCTCCTCTCCTCTCACCTCTCTCCCCGCTCCTCTCCTCTCACCTCTCACCTCTCACCCCGCTCCTCTCCTCTCACCTCTCTTCCCGCTCCTCTCCTCTCACCTCTCTCCCTGCTTCTCTCCTCGCACCTCTCTCCCCGCTCCTCTCCTCTCTCCTCTAACCTCTCTCCCCGCTCAACTCCTCACACCTCTCTTCCCGCTCCTCTCCTCTCACCTCTCTCCCCGCACCTCTCCTCTCACCTCTCTCCAAACTCCTCTCCTCTCACCTCTCTCACCGTTCCTCTCCTCTCACCTCTCTCCTCGTTCCTCTCCTCTCACCTCTCTCCCCTCTCCTCTCCTCTCACCTCTCTCCTCTCTCCTCTCCTCTCACCTCTCTCCCCGCTCCTCTCCTCTCACCTCTCTCCCCGCTCCTCTCCTCTCACCTCTCTCCTCTCACCTCTCACCTCTCTCCCCGCTCCTCTCCTCTCACCTCTCTCCCCGTTCCTCTCCTCTCACCTCTCTCCCCGCTCCTCTCCTCTCACCTCTCTCCCCGTTCCTCTCCTCTCACCTCTCTCCCCGCTCCTCTCCTCTCACCTCTCTCCCCGCTACTCTCACCTCTCTTCCCGCTCCTCTCCTCTCACCTCTCTCCCCGCTCCTCTCCTCTCTCCCCGCTCCTCTCCTCTCACCTCTCTCCCCGCTCCTCTCCTCTCACCTCTCTCCCCGCTCCTCTCCTCTCTCCTCTCTCCTCTCTCCTCTCCTCTCCCGCTCCTCTCCTCACACCTCTCTCCCCGCTCCTCTCCTCTCACCTCTCTCCCCGCACCTCTCCTCTCACCTCTCTCCCCGCTCCTCTCCTCTCCTCTCACCTCTCTCCCCGTTCCTCTCCTCTCACCTCTCTCCTCTTTCCTCTCCTCTCACCTCTCTCCCCGCTCCTCTCCTCTCACCTCTCTCCTCTCTCCTCTCCTCTCACCTCTCTCCCTGCTCCTTTCCTCTCACCTCTCTCCCCGCTCCTCTCCTCTCACCTCTCTCCCCGCTCCTCTCCTCTCACCTCTCTCCCCGCTCCTCTCCTCTCACCTCTCTCCCCGCTCCTCTCCTCTCACCTCTCACCTCTCCTCTCACCTCTCTCCCCGCTCCTCTCCTCTCACCTCTCTCCCCGCTACTCTCACCTCTCTCCCCGCTCCTCTCACCTCTCTCCCCGCTCCTCTCCTCTCACCTCTCACGCCGCTCCTCTCCTCTCACCTCTCTCCCGCTCCTCTCCTCTCACCTCTCTCCCCGCTCCTCTCCTCTCACCTCTCTCCCCGCTCCTCTCACCTCTCTCCCGCTCCTCTCCTCTCACCTCTCTCCCCGCTCCTCTCCTCTCTCCCCGCTCCTCTCCTCTCACCTCTCTCCCCGCTCCTCTCCTCTCACCTCTCTCCCCGCTCCTCTCCTCTCACCTCTCTCCCCTCTCCTCTCCTCTCACCTCTCTCCCCGCTCCTCTCCTCTCACCTCTCTCCCCGCTCCTCTCCTCTCACCTCTCTCCCCGCTCCTCTCCTCTCACCTCTCTCCCCGCTCCTCTCCTCTCCTCTCACCTCTCTCCCCGCTCCTCTCCTCTCACCTCTCTCCCCGCTCCTCTCCTCTCACCTCTCTCCCCGCTCCTCTCCTCTCACCTCTCTCCCCGCTCCTCTCCTCTCACCTCTCTCCCCGCTCCTCTCCTCTCACCTCTCTCCCCGCTCCTCTCCTCTCACCTCTCTCCCCGCTCCTCTCCTCTCACCTCTCTCCCCGCTCCTCTCCTCTCACCTCTCTCCCCGCTCCTCTCCTCTCACCTCTCACCTCTCACCTCTCTCCCCGCTCCTCTCCTCTCACCTCTCTCCCCGCTCCTCTCCTCTCACCTCTCTCCCCGCTCCTCTCACCTCTCCCCTCCTCTCACCTCTCTCCCCGCTCCTCTCCTCTCACCTCTCTCCCCGCTCCTCTCCTCTCACCTCTCTCCCCGCTCCTCTCACCTCTCTCCCGTCCTCTCCTCTCACCTCTCTCCCGCTCCTCTCCTCTCACCTCTCTCCCGCTCCTCTCCTCTCACCTCTCTCCCCGCTCCTCTCTCACCTCTCTCCCCGCTCCTCTCCTCTCACCTCTCTCCCCGCTCCTCTCCTCTCACCTCTCTCCCCGCTCCTCTCCTCTCACCTCTCTCCTCTCACCTCTCACCTCTCACCTCTCTCCCCGCTCCTCTCCTCTCACCTCTCTCCCCGCTACTCTCACCTCTCTCCCCGCTCCTCTCCTCTCACCTCTCTCCCCGCTCCTCTCCTCTCACCTCTCACCTCTCACCCCGCTCCTCTCCTCTCACCTCTCTTCCCGCTCCTCTCCTTTCACCTCTCTCCCTGCTTCTCTCCTCGCACCTCTCTCCCCGCTCCTCTCCTCTCTCCTCTAACCTCTCTCCCCGCTCAACTCCTCACACCTCTCTTCCCGCTCCTCTCCTCTCACCTCTCTCCCCGCACCTCTCCTCTCACCTCTCTCCAAACTCCTCTCCTCTCACCTCTCTCACCGTTCCTCTCCTCTCACCTCTCTCCTCGTTCCTCTCCTCTCACCTCTCTCCCCTCTCCTCTCCTCTCACCTCTCTCCTCTCTCCTCTCCTCTCACCTCTCTCCCCGCTCCTCTCCTCTCACCTCTCTCCCCGCTCCTCTCCTCTCACCTCTCTCCTCTCACCTCTCACCTCTCTCCCCGCTCCTCTCCTCTCACCTCTCTCCCCGTTCCTCTCCTCTCACCTCTCTCCCCGCTCCTCTCCTCTCACCTCTCTCCCCGTTCCTCTCCTCTCACCTCTCTCCCCGCTCCTCTCCTCTCACCTCTCTCCCCGCTACTCTCACCTCTCTTCCCGCTCCTCTCCTCTCACCTCTCTCCCCGCTCCTCTCCTCTCTCCCCGCTCCTCTCCTCTCACCTCTCTCCCCGCTCCTCTCCTCTCACCTCTCTCCCCGCTCCTCTCCTCTCTCCTCTCTCCTCTCTCCTCTCTCCTCTCTCCTCTCTCCCCGCTCCTCTCCTCACACCTCTCTCCCCGCTCCTCTCCTCTCACCTCTCTCCCCGCACCTCTCCTCTCACCTCTCTCCCCGCTCCTCTCCTCTCCTCTCACCTCTCTCCCCGTTCCTCTCCTCTCACCTCTCTCCTCTTTCCTCTCCTCTCACCTCTCTCCCCGCTCCTCTCCTCTCACCTCTCTCCTCTCTCCTCTCCTCTCACCTCTCTCCCTGCTCCTTTCCTCTCACCTCTCTCCCCGCTCCTCTCCTCTCACCTCTCTCCCCGCTCCTCTCCTCTCACCTCTCTCCCCGCTCCTCTCCTCTCACCTCTCTCCCCGCTCCTCTCCTCTCACCTCTCACCTCTCACCTCTCTCCCCGCTCCTCTCCTCTCACCTCTCTCCCCGCTACTCTCACCTCTCTCCCCGCTCCTCTCACCTCTCTCCCCGCTCCTCTCCTCTCACCTCTCACGCCGCTCCTCTGCACACACCTCTCTCCCTGCTCCTCTCCTCTCACCTCTCTCCCCGCTCCTCTCCTCTCACCTCTCACCTCTCTCCCCGCTCCTCTCACCTCTCTCCCCGTTCCTCTCCTCTCACCTCTCTCCCCGCTCCTCTCCTCTCACCTCTCTCCCGCTCCTCTCCTCTCACCTCTCTCCCCGCTCCTCTCCTCTCACCTCTCTCCCCGCTCCTCTCCTCTAACCTCTCTCCCCGCTCCTCTCCTCTCACCTCTCTCCCCGCTCCTCTCCTCTCACCTCTCTCCTCCTCTCCTCTCCTCTCACCTCTCTCCCCGCTCCTCTCCTCTCACCTCTCTCCCCGCTCCTCTCCTCTCACCTCTCTCCCCGCTCCTCTCCTCTCACCTCTCTCCCCGCTCCTCTCCCGCTCCTCTCCTCTCACCTCTCTCCTCTCACCTCTCACCTCTCTCCCCGCTCCTCTCCTCTCACCTCTCTCCCCGTTCCTCTCCTCTCACCTCTCTCCCCGCTCCTCTCCTCTCACCTCTCTCCCCGTTCCTCTCCTCTCACCTCTCTCCCCGCTCCTCTCCTCTCACCTCTCTCCCCGCTACTCTCACCTCTCTCCCGCTCCTCTCCTCTCACCTCTCTCCCCGCTCCTCTCCTCTCTCCCCGCTCCTCTCCTCTCACCTCTCTCCCCGCTCCTCTCCTCTCACCTCTCTCCCCGCTCCTCTCCTCTCTCCTCTCTCCTCTCTCCTCTCTCCTCTCTCCTCTCTCCCCGCTCCTCTCCTCACACCTCTCTCCCCGCTCCTCTCCTCTCACCTCTCTCCCCGCACCTCTCCTCTCACCTCTCTCCCCGCTCCTCTCCTCTCCTCTCACCTCTCTCCCCGTTCCTCTCCTCTCACCTCTCTCCTCTTTCCTCTCCTCTCACCTCTCTCCCCGCTCCTCTCCTCTCACCTCTCTCCTCTCTCCTCTCCTCTCACCTCTCTCCCTGCTCCTTTCCTCTCACCTCTCTCCCCGCTCCTCTCCTCTCACCTCTCTCCCCGCTCCTCTCCTCTCACCTCTCTCCCCGCTCCTCTCCTCTCACCTCTCTCCCCGCTCCTCTCCTCTCACCTCTCACCTCTCACCTCTCTCCCCGCTCCTCTCCTCTCACCTCTCTCCCCGCTACTCTCACCTCTCTCCCCGCTCCTCTCACCTCTCTCCCCGCTCCTCTCCTCTCACCTCTCACGCCGCTCCTCTGCACACACCTCTCTCCCTGCTCCTCTCCTCTCACCTCTCTCCCCGCTCCTCTCCTCTCACCTCTCTCCCCGCTCCTCTCACCTCTCTCCCCGTTCCTCTCCTCTCACCTCTCTCCCCGCTCCTCTCCTCTCACCTCTCTCCCGCTCCTCTCCTCTCACCTCTCTCCCCGCTCCTCTCCTCTCACCTCTCTCCCCGCTCCTCTCCTCTCACCTCTCTCCCCGCTCCTCTCCTCTCACCTCTCTCCCCGCTCCTCTCCTCTCACCTCTCTCCCTCTCTCCTCTCTCCTCTCACCTCTCTCCCCGCTCCTCTCCTCTCACCTCTCTCCCCGCTCCTCTCCTCTCACCTCTCTCCCTCCCTCTCTCCTCTCCCTCTCTCCCGCTCCTCTCTCCCCGCTCCTCTCCTCTCACCTCTCTCCCCGCTCCTCTCCTCTCACCTCTCCCCTCTCCCTCTCACCTCTCTCCCCGCTCCTCTCCTCTCA
>JANIIK010002017.1:42500-51000 GCA_027704905.1 Muraenolepis orangiensis | reverse complement strand
TAACCCTGAGGACTATACTACCAAGCAGGATGTGGGGTTAGTGAGTCACTTCAGGTTAACCCTGAGGACTATACTGCCAAGCAGGATGTGGGGTTAGTGAGTCACTTCAGGTTAACCCTGAGGACTATACTACCAAGCAGGATGTGGGGTTAGTGAGTCACTTCAGGTTAATCCTAGTGACTATACTACCAAGCAGGATTTGGGGTTAGTGAGTCACTTCAGGTTAACCCTGAGGACTATACTGCCAAGCAGGATGTGGGGTTAGTGAGTCACTTCAGGTTAACCCTGAGGACTATACTACCAAGCAGGATGTGGGGTTAGTGAGTCACTTCAGGTTAATCCTAGTGACTATACTACCAAGCAGGATTTGGGGTTAGTGAGTCACTTCAGGTTAACCCTGGTGACTATACTACCAAGCAGGATGTGGGGTTAGTGAGTCACTTCAGGTTAACCCTGGTGACTATACTACCAAGCAGGATGTGGGGTTAGTGAGTCACTTCAGGTTAACCCTGAGGACTATACTACCAAGCAGGATGTGGGGTTAGTGAGTCACTTCAGGTTAACCCTGAGGACTATACTACAAAGCAGGATGTGGGGTTAGTGAGTCACTTCAGGTAAACCCTGATGACTATACTACCAAGCAGGATGTGTGGTTAGTGAGTCACTTCAGGTTAACCATGAGGACTATACTACCAAGCAGGATGTGGGGTTAGTGAGTCACTTCAGGTTAACCCTGAGGACTATACTACCAAGCAGGATGTGGGGTTAGTGAGTCACTTCAGGTTAACCCTGAGGACTATACTACCAAGCAGGATGTGGGGTTAGTGAATCACTTCAGGTTAACCCTGAGGACTATACTAGCAAGCAGGATGTGGGGTTAGTGAGTCACTTCAGGTTCACCCTGAGGACTATACTACCAAGCAGGATGTGGGGTTAGTAAGTCACTTCAGGTTAACCCTGAGGACCATACTACCAAGCAGGATGTGGGGTTAGTGAGTCACTTCAGGTTAACCCTGAGGACTATACTACCAAGCAGGATGTGGGGTTAGTGAGTCACTTCAGGTTAACCCTGAGGACTATACTACCAAGCAGGATGTGGGGTTAGTGAATCACTTCAGGTTAACCCTGAGGACTATACTAGCAAGCAGGATGTGGGGTTAGTGAGTCACTTCAGGTTAACCATGAGGACTATACTACCAAGCAGGATGTGGGGTTAGTTGTCACTTCAGGTTAACCCTGAGGACTATACTACCAAGCAGGATGTGGGGTTAGTGAGTCACTTCAGGTTCACCCTGAGGACTATACTACCAAGCAGGATGTGGGGTTAGTAAGTCACTTCAGGTTAACCCTGAGGACCATACTACCAAGCAGGATGTGGGGTTAGTGAGTCACTTCAGGTTAACCCTGAGGACTATACTACCAAGCAGGATGTGGGGTTAGTGAGTCACTTCAGGTTAACCCTGAGGACTATACTACCAAGCAGGATGTGGGGTTAGTGAGTCACTTCAGGTTAACCC
Source organism: Muraenolepis orangiensis (assembly GCA_027704905.1). Taxonomy (NCBI): domain Eukaryota; kingdom Metazoa; phylum Chordata; class Actinopteri; order Gadiformes; family Muraenolepididae; genus Muraenolepis; species Muraenolepis orangiensis. The sequence continues at coordinate 49,483 of JANIIK010002017.1, read as the reverse complement.
TGAGGACTATACTACCAAGCAGGATGTGGGGTTAGTGAGTCACTTCAGGTTAACCCTGAGGACTATACTACCAAGCAGGATGTGGGGTTAGTGAGTCACTTCAGGTTAACCCTGAGGACTATACTACCAAGCAGGATGTGGGGTTAGTGAGTCACTTCAGGTTAACCCTGAGGACTATACTACCAAGCAGGATGTGGGGTTAGTGAGTCACTTCAGGTTAACCCTGAGGACTATACTACCAAGCAGGATGTGGGGTTAGTGAGTCACTTCAGGTTAACCCTGAGGACTATACTACCAAGCAGGATGTGGGGGTAGTGAGTCACTTCAGGTTAACCCTGAGGACTATACTAGCAAGCAGGATGTGGGGTTAGTGAGTCACTTCAGGTTAACCCTGAGGACTATACTACCAAGCAGGATGTGGGGTTAGTGAGTCACTTCAGGTTAACCCTGAGGACTATACTACCAAGCAGGATGTGGGGTTAGTGAGTCACTTCAGGTTAACCCTGAGGACTATACTAGCAAGCAGGATGTGGGGTTAGTGAGTCACTTCAGGTTAACCCTGAGGACTATACTACCAAGCAGGATGTGGGGTTAGTGAGTCACTTCAGGTTAACCCTGAGGACTATAAGCAGGATGTGGGGTTAGTGGGGTTAAGGTCCTTAATGACCTCTAACCCCTACCTGCTCCTTAATGACCTCTGACCCCTACCTGCTCCTTCTATGTAATAAATAGTCAAATAGTAGTTTAATTAGCAGTGTGACTGATTAACTTCATATAACAGTGAGAGGTTTCAAGTAGTCTACGTAACATAACATTTAAATAACACATTTAATAACGTGTTAAACTGTTTAATCAACCTATTGATATTATACACAAGTGATACATATTTATATAGATAGATTTATAATACATCAGGGATCAGAATTGACTACAGTCTTCTTCTTGCTGTAATAAAGTGATATATGATGATATATTAGTGATATATATTAATGATATATAACAGATCAGAGTTGACTACTGTACCTTAGTCGTCTTCCTGCTGTAATGAAGTGATCAACACCGAAGCGTCCGACTCGGTATCAAGGAAGTAAGATATAGTGAACCAACCAGTTGGTCCAGTTCAACCTCTTCTAGGCTGTTGTTCCAGGACTTCACTCAGTCATACACAATAATAACTTTATTAAAATATGAACCATAGACAGAGAGCTCTGATGACTAGAAGCTCAGACACACACCGTCTCTGACGATACTTTTAGTCATTTTGAAGCACAGACTTTAACACATTTAGACTATTGATTATCATCAAAAGGTTCATGACTGAAACTGTATTATTATGTTTATTTTATAGCATTCAAATATTGAGTAGAAAACTGACCATAAACAGTATAATAAATGTGATGACATGCTTTTTAGCAGGTTATGTTTCTATTTTAGACAAGGTTATCATGTTTATAGTGGGTAATAGTTATATAATAGACAAGGTTAAGTTTATAATAGGTTATAGTTCTATAATAGACAGGGTTATCATTCATCTCTCTGAATGGTTCAGTCTTGTTGGGTTGGATTCTTCTTGTGTTGTTTCCTGGTTTGTTTTGGGTTCCACCCTTTACAGGCAGGCAGGCACACACACCCACACACCCACACACACACACACCCACCCACCCACCCACCCACCCACACACACACACACACACACACACACACACACACACACACACACACACACACACACACACACACACACACACACACACAAACACACACAATGTGTGTGTGTGTACTTCTTTATGTTTGCGTGTATGTGTGTGTGAGTGTGTGTATCTGTGTGTGTGTGTGTGTCTGTGTGTGTGTGTGTGTGTGTGTGTGTGTGTGTGTGTGTGCGTGGTGCTGATGATGGTTGTTAAGGAACATCCTGAACTCTCCGAACACTCGTTCCAGCGACAAAAGCTGTTAGCTCCTCTGTTAGCTTCTCTGTTAGCGTCTTTGATGGCTATTCTGTTAGCATCTCTGTTATTTTCTCAGTTAGCGTCTCCGTTAGCTTCTATATTAGCGTCTCTGTTAGCGTTACTATTAGCGTCTCTGTTAGCGTTACTATTAGCGTCTCTGTTAGCTTCTCTGTTAGCGTCTCTCTTAGCGTCTCTGTCTCCCTCACTCTATCCTCCTCCCTCCTTTTCCTCCCTCACCCAAATCTTTCTTCCTCCTCCTCCCTCTCCCTCTCTCTATCCTCCTCCCTCCCTCTCTCTATCCTCCTCCCTCCCTCTCACCCTCACCATCTTCTCTCCCTCTCTCTCCCTCTATCCCCCTCCCTCACCACCTCTCTTCCTCCTCCTCCCTCCCTCTATCCTCCTCCCTCCTTCTCCTCCCTCATCCAAATCTTTCTTCCTCCTCCTACCTTTCCCTCCCTCCCTCTATCCTCCTCCCTCCCTCACCACCTCTCTCCCTCCCTCTACCTCTCCCTCCCTCTATCCTCTTCCCTCCTCCCTCCTTCCTTCACCACCTCTCCTCCTCCCTCTCCCTCCCTCTATCCTCCTCCCTCCTTCTCCTCCCTCCCCCACATCTCTCCTCCTCACCCAAAGACAAACTCCAGCTCCCCAGAACTGTGTTGAAAGTCAAGCCTCAGTGAGGGACTCAGAGTCTCCCTTGGGACAACAAGTGAGTCTCTGAGTAATTCAGTCACCGTGGTGACAGGATGAATACGCTTCATCAAACCTTGGATCAACCCTTCATTAAGTCTTGGGTTGGCTCTCTTCTTCTGGTCACTTCAACATTTAACATGTTTTATGAGCCATTTTAAACCAGTTCAACAGAATGCTTCCTCCCCATTCCCTCCTGCAGTGTGTGTGTGTGTGTGTGTGTGTGTTGAGCACCAGTCCAAACACCAACACCACACACACACCTGTGTCTCCTTTACTCTAAACATGTTGGCCTTAAGGTGGTGGATTCACGCCCCCTAGTGGTGCAATTACAGATATTAATAAAACATGGCTTTGATAAGCAGCCTCATATCTTAAGATGTATTAATCATTTATCAGACAGCTTCATACAAATATACTGACAGTGAACACATGTAAGTGTGTGTGTATGTAGATAAATGTGTGTGTGTGTACTTCTTTATGTTTGCGTGTATGTGTGTGTGAGTGTGTGTGTATGTGTGTGTGAGTGTGTGTGTGTGTGTGTGTGTGTGTGTGTGTGTGTGTGTGTGTGTGTGTGTGTGTGTGTGTGTGTGTGTGTGTGTGTGTGTGTGTGTGTGTGTGAGTGTGTGTGTGTGTGTGTGTGTGTGTGTGTGTGTGTGTGTGTGTGTGTGTGTATGTGTGTGTGTGTGTGTGTGTGTGTGTGTGTGTGTGTGTGTGTATGTGTGTGTGTGTGTTTTAGAGAGAGAGAGATATGTGTGTTTGTGTGTGTGTGCGTGTGTGTGAATGTTAGAGAGAGAGATGTGTGTGTGTTTGTGTGTATGTTGAAACATTAGTATAATATAATTTTTTTATTTTGCTATGAAATTCTGAATTTTAAGTGAGACGCGTCACAGCAACCTGTCAGTTTATATGTATCGGCAACAATGGATATTAGGAAGTGGTTCACCAACACTAAGAGCTCACACAAGGATTGTGGCAACTCAGCACCAGATGCTGGCAACTTGACGTGTCCCCCAGCGCCATCTCTCCTACCTTCTCCTCCACCAGGACACCAGGAGCATCTCTCCTACCTTCTCCTCCACCAGGACACCAGGAGCATCTCCTCTACCTTCTCCTCCACCAGGACACCAGGAGCATCTCTCCTACCTTCTCCTCCACCAGGACACCAGGAGCATCTCTCCTACCTTCTCCTCCACCAGGACACCAGGAGCATCTCTCCTACCTTCTCCTCCACCAGGACACCAGGAGCATCTCTCCTACCTTCTCCTCCACCAGGAGACCAGGAGCATCTCTCCTACCTTCTCCTCCACCAGGACACCAGGAGCATCTCTCCTACCTTCTCCTCCACCAGGACACCAGGAGCATCTCCTCTACCTTCTCCTCCACCAGGACACCAGGAGCATCTCCTCTACCTTCTCCTCCACCAGGACACCAGGAGCATCTCTCCTACCTTCTCCTCCACCAGGACACCAGGAGCATCTCTCCTACCTTCTCCTCCACCAGGACACCAGGAGCATCTCTCCTACCTTCTCCTCCACCAGGACACCAGGAGCATCTCTCCTACCTTCTCCTCCACCAGGACACCAGGAGCATCTCCTCTACCTTCTCCTCCACCAGGACACCAGGAGCATCTCCTCTACCTTCTCCTCCACCAGGACACCAGGAGCATCTCTCCTACCTTCTCCTCCACCAGGACACCAGGAGCATCTCTCCTACCTTCTCCTCCACCAGGACACCAGAAGCATCTCTCCTACCTTCTCCTCCACCAGGACACCAGGAGCATCTCTCCTACCTTCTCCTCCACCAGGACACCAGGAGCATCTCCTCTACCTTCTCCTCCACCAGGACACCAGGAGCATCTCTCCTACCTTCTCCTCCACCAGGACACCAGGAGCATCTCCTCTACCTTCTCCTCCACCAGGACACCAGGAGCATCTCTCCTACCTTCTCCTCCACCAGGACACCAGGAGCATCTTGGGACCCGGGCAGCAGCAGTTCATCCTTTAGCAGCCCAGGCCCAGCTCCCATTCTAAACGCTCGTCATCTTGGAGATTTTTATTTTCTAGTCCCAGAGGACCTTGGCGTGGATACACCAAAACAGGTAGTCCTGGATACTTTTCCATCTCGGCTGTTCTCTGGGAAAAAACGTAGTTTTGCCAGCTCATGGTACCAAAACCGACCCTGGCTTGAACACTCCGTGAAAGGAGATGCTGCGTACTGTTTCCCATGCAGAAAGTTTAAGGCTCATCATCATGACGCATCGTTCACCGTAAAAGGCTTCAAATACTGGAAGCATGCCTTACAAAAGGGCACGGGTCTTAGCAAACACAGCTCTTCCAAGGAACATTTAGTGTGTGAGAAATTGTGGAGAGAAAAACAAATGCGCATCGAGACATGAAATCACAACTCTTGTCAACAAAGACCAGCTGGCTCCTAACAGATATTATCTGGGCTCCATTATTGACATTGTGACTTTTCTCTCTACCAGCAATCTTCCTTTCCGAGGTGACCATGACTCTTTAGAGTGTATGTCCAAGTCTGGCAGTGGGTTATTTTTGTCATTGTTTGAGTATACCCTCCAAAAGGACCCAGAACTTGCGAAAATTGCCCCCACCATTCCCAAAAATGCTACCTACATAAGCCACGATATACAAAATGACATAATTGACCTGATGAGCTTGTAGTAAGGAGCATATAGGTGAGGAAATAGGCCCCTCCTTTAACTCTCTGTCTCCATGGATGAACCCCAGACCAACAGGCTGTGAAAACATTTACATTGTAGTGCGTTTAGTTGATGAGAACTAAGTCATAAAGAAAGGCTCTTGACAATCGCCACAGCAGTTGCAGGTGATGCAGAAACCCTCACACAGACACTCATTGCTGAAATACGCAAAGTTGGCCTGAGCACAGACACAATTCTCAGCCAGGTATACGATGGGGCAAGTCTTATGTCGGGGAGACACGGTGGGGTTCAAAGACTCCTTCAAGATGAACTGGGCAGAGAAATCCCATATGTGCACCGCTTCAACCACCAGCTGCACTTGGTCGTTGTTCACGCCATGTCCGGTGAGAGAGCCATTGAGGATTTATTCAACATCTGTAATGTCCTCTACACGTTCACACGAAAGCCCACCGTTGCTGCACATTACCAGGGAAACACGCTGAAGCGTTTACTCGAACAGCGCTGGACAGGGCACCTGGCCACTGTTCAGATTATTCTGAAATCTTTTCAGGATATAGTGGAACTACTACGACACGTTGAAAACTCTGCATAATTTCCAGCTGACTTGAGGATGGAGGCAGCAGGCTTGCTGAGCAGAATTTTAAAGCCAAGCTTTAAATTCCACACCCAGATAATATGCAAGATATTGTCCCTGCTTGAGCCAGCTAACAGGATGATGCAGTCAGAGGAAATGGACCTCCAAACGGCAGTACAGCTTGTCAACACTGCCAAAGAGTGTGTTGAGGCCCTGCGCACCGAAAAGGTGTTCACGGAGATGTGGAGCGAGTGCGCACAGGAGAGAGAGGATGATATCCATCCCGGTCCCACCAAGAGAAGGCCAACTCTAAAGCGCTTTGGAGAGCGAAACAGCGCATTAATGGAGGCTATTGCTTCACTCAACCCGGAAAGCAGCTTCTTCCTGGAGCCCGAAAAAGTGGAACCTTTGCTTGAACTGACTGGAACCACGCTGGTTGATGCTGAGTTCATTGTGGCCAAAAAGCTGATTCTGAAACACGTGGACAGCAGCTTCACACCACCAGAGGATGGGAAATGGACATTGAAACACATACTTGGTCATCTCCACACGACGCTTGAGGCGATGCCAAGTGTCCTCACCGCATTTAAGGTTTCACTTACCTTTGGAGCTTCCACAGCTTTATGTGAGAACTCTTTTTCCACACTGAAAAACGTTTTCAGTGATTACCGAAGAAGCACGTCTCACACTCGGAAAGCTAATTTAATCCAACTTGGTTTCGAGAAGGACCTTACAAAAAAATGCAAGAATGAGTGTAAAGACGGGTTACTGAGGAGGTTCCATTCCTCTGGGAGACGTGGGCTCCAGCTTCATTAGACCCCACCCTGAGTACATCGTGTACAGCAAACAATCATCACCATGGAGGCTCAGCCCTTGTTTAACAGCTTCAATGTGAACTAAATATTGGGTCTTTTTCAGTGTGTTTTTTTCACTGTATGTTGGCCAATATATTTGTTATTTGTTCATTGATTTAATTCCACTTCTTTACGCCCAGAGACACACCTCTGCTTTAAAGCAGCACTGATGCTTAACGTGTCATTTCCTCCTGACGCTCATCCTCTGAAATTAAAACTCATTTGCATATTGTATTTGT
>JANIIK010002017.1:20000-40000 GCA_027704905.1 Muraenolepis orangiensis | reverse complement strand
ATAAGAGCAGCCAGCGGCACCAACCATGAACAATATTAATATTAATAATACAGCTATAGCACAACACAACCCTCTCACTGCCTGGAGAGACGCGACGCCACACACACAACACAAAGATGCACATAGCCCTTCTCTCATAAGTAGGCCTATCACAGCAATCCATAGGCCTACAACACAGCAAAATTAAAGTAAAAGCGGGCCTCACCTAACACAAAAGAGACCACAGCGGCCTGGGCTCAGCTGCTTTTACTCTAGGTCCACTAGCCCATGATATGGACAGACGATGACCCGATTTAAGCCAAGATGTGATGAAAAGCGTTGGATCGAATCTCTCTAGTGGAGGTCCATTAAGGTCCACAAAAAGTAGTGATGAGATGCTGGCTTCACGCAGTCTATTGCGAGTCTTACTGTCAGTGTCATTCACAGCTGAAAAGCCCCTCTCGCACTCCGATGAAGTGGGCCGGTATGTTCTGCTTGCTATGGACAGTTTCTCCAGCGTTTGGCCTGGTGCAGGTGCAGCATCTTGTAACTTCACTGGCAGATTCACCGAGTGCTTTCGCAAGGGCCCGTATTTCTTTTTCCCCATAAAGTATAAGTGCGTTGCGGTCCTGTGGCCAAAAGCCCTTGTTGAGGGGTTTGAGCATATTAACGAGATCTGACTCTGGCATTCGCTTCTTAAGATTGTCGATCACAGACTGATAGAACTGACCCCTTTTAATCTTACCGCTGCTCTCTACGAGCTCCAAACCTTTGAACAGTCCTTGTGTTATGCGTTCCTCGGCCTTCTTTGCTGATTTACCTCCACACTCTTTCATAGCAGGAAGTACATTGATTGCACTGCTGAGTCTGAATCAGCTGCGGGCAGCATGCAAGCAGGCCACACTTTTTTCATGAATCATAAACTCTAAATATAATTTTATTTCACTTATTTTACACCATTGAAAAAAAAACCATGCCCAACATGGAATTGATTTGGTTATCATATCAGTATTTTAGAGAGCTCCCCCCAAATTTCACAAACCATGTTCCCAGGGGAGCTCATGTCACCACTAGGGGAGCTATAGCTCCCCCTGCTCCCCTCCAGTTCGCACCCTGTGTGTGTGTGTGTATGTGTGTATCTGTGTGAATGTGTATGTGTGTAATTTTGTCTGCGTGGGTGCGATCGTGTGTGTGTGCATATTTGTGTGTGTGAGCACTGAAGATATATCAGTATCACCTCAGCTTGGCAAAGATAGACTATGATACACTGCACTCATAGTGTGTGTGTGTGTGTGTGTGTGTGTGTGTGTGTATGTGTGTGTGTGTGTGTGTGTGTGTGTGTGTGTGTGTGTGTGTGTGCGCATGCATGTGTGTGCATGTGTGTGCATGCATGTGTGTGTATGTGTGTGCATGTGTGTGTGTGTGTGTGCATGTGTGTGCATGTGTGTGCATGTGTGTGTGTGCAGGCTGTGCATGCCCCCCGTTCACCGTACCAGCGGACAGAAGACATTCATTCATTGTGGAGAACGTTATCGCGGAGCTTATGGCCCTGAGAAGGCGTCCAGCACTCTGCTCTGATTGGTCGGCCTTCTGGGGGGGGGGGGGGGTGTTGTTGGTCATGTGACTCATGTAACAAGGAACCCTTGAACCCTTTGAATGCCACATTGAAAGGGCTTTCAGAGCCCAACACAGGTGGGTTTTTTGGGAAGCCAGGTGGTGTTTTTAGGAAAACAGGTGGTGTTTTTAAGGGGACCCAGGTGGGGATTTTGGGAACCCTGATGGTTTTTTAAGGGAACCAAGGTGGTGTTTTTGGGAACACAGGTGGTGTATTCGGGAACCTAGGTGGTGTTTTTAAGGGAACCCAGTGGGTGTTTTGGGAACCCAGATGGTGTTTTTGGGAACAAAGGTGGTGTTTTTGGGAACCCAAATGGTGTTTTTTTGGCAACCCAGGTGATGTTTTGGGGAACCCAGGTGCTGTTTTTAGGAACTAAGGTGGTGTATTTGGAACCCAGGTGGTCTTTTTGGGAACACAGTTAGGTTTTTTGGGAACCCAGGTGGTGTTTTTTGGAACATGGGTGGTGTTTTTAAGGGACCCAGGTGGGGGGTTTTGGAACCCAGGTGTTGTTTTTGGGAAGCCAAGTGGTCTTTTTGGGAACCTAGGTGGTGTTTTTAAGGGAACAAAGGTGGTGTTTTTAAGGGAACAAAAGTGGTGTTTTTAAGGGAACCCAGGTGGGGGTTTGGGGAACCCAGGTGGTGTTTTTGGGAACACATGTGTTGTTTTTAAGGGAACCCAGGTGGTGTTTTTGGGAACACAGGTGGTGTATTCGGTAACCTAGGTGGTGTTTTTTTTCGAACCGAGGTGGTGTTTTTAAAGGACCCAAGTGGAGTTTTTTTGGGAACCCAGGTGGTGTTTCAGGAACCCAGTTGGTGTTTGTGGAACCTAGGTGGTGTTTTTAAGGGGACCCAGTTGGGGGTTTTTGGAACCCAGGTGGTGTTTTGGGGAACCCAGGTTGTTTTTTTGGGAGCCCAGGTGGTGTTATTAGGAACCCAGGTGGTGTTTTGGGGAACACAGGTGGTATTTTTAAGGGGACCCATGTGGGGGATTTGGGAACACAGGTGGTGTTTTTAAGGGAACCCAGGTGGGGGTTTGGGGAACCCAGGTGGTGTTTTTGGGAACACATGTGTTGTTTTTAAGGGAACCCAGGTGGTGTTTTTGGGACCACAGGTGGGGGTTTTTGGAACCCGGGTGGTGTTTTTGGGAACACAGGTGGTGTATTCGGTAACCTAGGTGGTGTTTTTTTAGGACCCAAGTGGAGTTTTTTTGGGAACCCAGGTGGTGTTTCAGGAACCCAGTTGGTGTTTGTGGAACCTAGGTGGTGTTTTTAAGGGGACCCAGTTGGGGGTTTTGGGAACCCAGGTGGTGTTTTGGGGAACCCAGGTTGTTTTTTTGGGAGCCCAGGTTGTGTTATTAGGAACCCAGGTGGTGTTTTGGGGAACACAGGTGGTATTTTTAAGGGGACCCATGTGGGGGATTTGGGAACACAGGTGGTGTTTTTTGGGAATCCAGGTGGTGTTTCAAGAACCAAGCTGGTGTTTCAGGAACCCAGGTGTGTTTCTGGAACCTAGGTGGTGCTTTTGGGAACCCAGGTGGTGTTTTGGGGAACCCAGGTGGTGTTTTTAGGAACCCAGGTGATGTTTTTGCGAACCCAGGTGGTGTTTTTGGGAACCCAAGTGGTGTTTTTTGGGAACCCAGGTGGTGTTTCAGGAACCCAAGTGTTGTTTCAGGAACCCAGGTGTGTTTCTGGAACCTAGGTGGTGTTTTTGGGAACAGAGGTGGTGTTTTTAAGGGGACCCAGTTGGGGGTTTTGGGAACCCAGGTGGTGTTTTTTGGGACCCCAGTTGGTGTTTTGATGAACCCAGGTGGTGTTTTTGGGAACCCAATGTCACAAGGGGATAGTTTAGTGGGACCCAGAACGCAGACCAAGACACAGTGAGGCGATAACCTGAAGCTTTATTAAAGAACACAACAGAGAGATCGGGACGGGGAGGGGTCTGGATACCAGGAGGATCAGAGGAGTACCGGCAGGGAGTAGACGGGCGCGTGGTCCGGGGCGGGGAGGGGTCTGGATACCGGGAGGATCAGAGGAGTACCGGCAGGGAGTAGACGGGCGCGTGGTCCGGGACGGGGAGGGGTCTGGATACCGGGAGGTCGGATCAGAGGAGTACAGGCAGGGAGTAGACGGGCGCGTGGTCCGGGACGGGGAGGGGTCTGGATACCGGGAGGTCGGATCAGAGGAGTACCGGCAGGGAGTAGACGGGCGCGTGGTCCGGGACGGGGAGGGGTCTGGATACCGGGAGGTCGAGTAGTGACAGGTATTAGACCGGCGAGTGACGGGGGACAGGAGATGAATCTGGACTCCGGGACATCGGTGTAACGATTCCGTCCAGAATGTACAAAGTACAACGCAGTAAGTAGGACGTACGACCGAGCCCCCAAGTGACGGGACGGCAGGGTATATGTACCCCAACAGGTGACCTCATTAACATAATCAGGTGTGTGTGCGCCGCCAAAAGCCCGCGGCTTGGCCACGCCCCCTGACAACCACCGTAACCGTGACACCCAGGTGGTCTTTTGGGAACCCAGGTGGTGTTTTTTGTAACCCAGGTGGTGTTTTTGGGAACCCAGGTGGTGTTTTTAAGGGGACCCAGGTGGGGGTTTTGGGAACAAAGGTGATGTCTTTGGGAACCCAGGTGGTGTTTCAGGAACCCAGGTGGTGTTTCAGGAACCTAGGTGGTGTTTTTGGGAACCCAGGCGGTGTTTTTGGGAACCCAGGTGGTGTTTTTAGGAACCAAGGTGGTGTTTTTGGGAACGCAGGTGGCGTTTTTAATGGGACCCATTTGGGGGTTTTGGGAACCCAGGTGATGTTTTTGGGAACCCAGGTGGTGTTTAAATGGAACCCAGTTGGTGTTTTTAAGGGAACCAAGGTTTTTTTGGGGGGAACACAGGTGGTGTTTCAGGAACCTAGGTGGTGTTTTTTTGGGAACCCAGGTGGTGTTTTTTGGGAACCCAGGTGGTGTTTCAGTAACCTAGGTGGCTATTTAATGGGACCCAGGTGGGGGTTTTGGGAACCCAGGTGATGTTTTTGGGAACCCGGATGGTGTTTTTAGGAACACAGGTGGTGTTTCAGGAACTAAGGTGGTGTTTTGGGGAACACAGGTGGTGTTTTTTGGAACACAGGTGGCGTTTTTAAAGGGACCCAGGTGGGGGTTTTGGGAACCCAGGTGATGTTTTTGGGAACACAGGTAGTGTTCTAAATGAAACCCAGGTGGGGTTTTTAGGAACCCAGGTGGTGTTTTTGGAACCCAGGTGGTGTTTTTAATGGAATCTAGGCTCTCTCTCTCTCTCTCTCTCTCTCTCTCTCTCTCTCTCTCTCTCCTCTCTCTCTCTCTCTCTCTCTCTCTCTCTCTCTCTCTCTCTCTCTCTCTCTCAAGGTTACAGGCTGAATAATGGAGAACACTATTTGTCTGATTGGCTGATTTCATAATCTCTATATATTTATTGAGGTTTATTCTTCTGAACCATGTGACATAAAACTGAATCAAATGTTTGTACACTTTTCTGATTTCAATAAAAATGGACAGAACGTCTGTGAGCGTTTCTGTGGAATTTTCTCCAATATGTATTCATTAGAATAGGTACATTCTCATTTAAATATGTATTCAGTAGAATAGGTACATTCTCATTTAAATATGTATTCAGTAGAATAGATACATTCTCATTTACATATGTAATCAGTAGAATAGGTACATTCTCATTTAAATATGTAATCAGTAGAATAGGTACATTTTCAGTACAATATGTATTTAGTTGAATAGGAAATAGTAGAATAGTACAATTTGTAGTTATTATATATACACAGGTAGGTCGTTATATATACCTAGGTAGATAGGTAGGTCGTTATATATACCTAGGTAGATAGGTATGTAGTTAGATAAACCTAGGTTGGTAGGTAGGTAGTTAGATATACCTAGGTATATAGGTATGTAGTTAGATATACCTAGGTAGATAGGTATGTAGTTAGATATACCTAGGTAGATAGGTATGTAGTTAGATATACCTAGGTTGGTAAGTTGTTAGATATACCTAGGTAGGTAGTAAGGGAGTTTGATATACCTAGGTATGTAGATATGTAGTTACTTATACCTAGGTAGGTAGGTTGTTAGATATACCTATGTTGGTAGGTAGGCAGTTAGATAAACCTAGGTAGATAGAAAGGTAGGTATATAATCTCTATTAATACTGTATTCTCTTACTTGATAATAAAGTCTAAATAATATATCCTACAGTAAAGTCATGACAACTATCCACAAAGTGCCACCACAATGCAAACTGGACAGTCATGGTTTTATTTTCTGAATAGAGAGTATTCATAGCAGATCAGCCATTTTAGAAATCTCTCCAAAGAGGCCTCTGTCTACAGTAGAGATTAGTCACTAAATAGCCCCATCTACAGGGGGTAACACATGTTGTTACTGCAGCCATTGGGTGGACGGATACATTAGACCAGGGGGGTCCAAAGTACGGCCCGCCACATTCCATTCTATTTTTAGAATTGGCTGCGGGCCAATACAAAATGGATCCCGGGCCAGTCGGCCCGCCATCCATTTTGTATTGGCCCGAAGCCAATTCTAAAAATAGAATGGAATGTGGCCCACACATGAAACTTGCGCTTGACGGAGTTGTAGTTCTTAGTTTGACCAGTAGGTGGAGCTACTCACTACCTGTAGTCCTAACGCAGCTTCGCCACTGAAACCAATGAATCCCGCGACACGGGAAAGCTTTCTCAGACGGTGACTTCGTTAAACAGTGCCTCACTAAAGTCGCTGGAATAATGTGCCTGAAAATCGACAAGGTTAGCATGTACATTTTTATTAAAAACGTTAGCTGATGTGTTAACAACCGCAATAAATGATGCATAACTAGCTTAAATAAAGCCTACCCTTCCCCTTGTCCTCTTATCTGTCCCTCTTCATACAGGGCTGTGGATGGGGTCTCTCTTCATACAGGGCTGTGGATGGGGTCTCTCTTCATACAGGGCTGTGGATGGGGTCTCTCTTCATACAGGGCTGTGGATGGGGTCTCAAGTCAAGTCAAGTCAAGTCAAGTTTATTGTCACTTCACAGTTTACAGTTTAGTATAAAGCAGTGATGTGAAATTCTTGTGTGCAATACCCGACGACAGACAGCAGTTATAGAATAAGATAAAATAAAAATAGATAAAAATAGAATAAAAAATAGAATAAAAAATAGAATAAAAAATAGAATAAGGAATATAAAATAAAAATAAAAAATGCAATTTATAAAATGCAAAAATCAGCACAAAAGAGCAATATATATATATAAATCAATGTAATAAAATATACATTGTTATATGTTATACGCCCTTGTTCAGCAGCCTGATGGCCTGACTGTGGAAGCTATCTCTAAGCCTATTTGTACGACACTTGATACTGCGGAATCGCCTGCCTGACGGTAATAGTGAGTAAAGTTCGTGGCTGGGGTGGGCAATGTCTTTTATAATTCTTTTGGCCTTGGCCACGCACCGCTGGTTGTAAATGTCCAGGAGGGAGGGGAGCTCACCTCCAACGATATACTGGGCCGTCCGCACCACCCTTTGAAGCGCTCTGCGCTCGAGTGCCGTGCAGTTCCCGTACCAGGCGGTGATACACCCTGTCAGAACACTCTCGATGGTGCCGTTGTAGAATGTTCTCAGGATGCGGGGGCCCATGCTGAATTTCTTCAGACGCCTGAGAAAATACAGGCGTTGTTGGGCCTTTTTCACCACGTGTGTGGTGTGCGTGGACCATGTGAGGTCCTCGGAGATGTGCACGCCGAGGAACTTGAAGCTGCTGACCCTCTCTACTGCAACGCCGTCGATGGAGATAGGGCTGTGCTCTCCCCTCTGCCTCCTGAAGTCCACGATCAGCTCCTTGGTCTTCTTGACGTTGAGGGCGAGGCTGTTCTCCTGGCACCACTGCTCCAGCGATCCGACCTCCTCCCTGTAGGCTGTCTCGTCGTCGCCGGCGATCAGGCCCATCACTGTCGTGTCGTCAGCAAACTTGACGATGACGTTGGAGCTGTGCATAGCCATGCAGTCGTGGGTGTAGAGGGAGTAGAGGAGAGGGCTCAGCACGCATCCCTGGGGGGCTCCCGTGTTGAGGGTCAGTGGCTCTGATGTGGTGCTGCCCATCCTCACCACCTGGCGGCGGTCCGACAGGAGGTTCAGTATCCAGCTGCACATGGATGGGGGTACGCCTAGACCTCTCAGCTTGGTGTCGAGCTTGGCAGGAACTATTGTGTTGAATGCTGAGCTGTAGTCCACAAACAGCATTCGCACATAACAGTTCTTTCCCTCCAAGTGGGAAAGGGCAGTGTGGAGGGCCATGGCAATTGCGTCGTCCGTGGATCTATTTTGACGATATGCAAATTGCCATGGGTCCAGCGTGGTAGGTAACACGGAGCAAATAAAGTCCTTGACCAACCTCTCGAAGCATTTGCTAACGATCGAGGTGAGGGCCACAGGTCTGTAGTCATTCAGGCATGTTACCTTGGTTTGTTTAGGGACAGGCACGATGGTGGATATCTTGAAGACCGCGGGGACAACAGCCTGGGACAGGGAGAGGTTGAAGATGTCTGCAAAGACTCCTGCCAACTGGTCTGCGCATGCTCTGAGGACGCGGCCCGGGATGTCGTCGGGGCCTGCCGCCTTACGGATGTTCAGCCGCTTAAAGGTGCGGCGCACATCCGCCTCCGAGATGCGCAGCTGGCTGGTCTCCCCAGGCGGTGCTGGCTTCGGCGGGCTGCCGTTTACGTCGAACCGAGCAAAAAATGTATTTAGCTCTCCTGGGAGGGAGGTAGAGGAGTTCTCTACACAACTGGTTCTCCCTCTGAAGTTCGTTATATTCTGCAGCCCCTGCCACATACCCCTCGCATCGTGTTTCTTGAATTTATCCTCCACTCTGTCCTTATACTCCCGCTTGGCAGTGACGATGGTCTTACGGAGGTCGTAACGGGCTCTCGTATATTCCTCCGTATTCCCGGAACCAAAGGCGGCGTTACGCGCATGTAGGGCAGCGCGAACATCGCCGTTAATCCACGGTTTCTGGTTGGGATATATCCGAACCGACTTGGTCGGAACAACGTCATCTATGCACTTCTTGATGAACCCGGTGACCGACGACGCGTACTCGTTGATGTTATTGTCCGAGGCAACGCGGAACATGTGCCAGTCAGCGTGATCAAAACAATCCTGCAGCGTAGAATCTGATTGGTCCGACCAGCATTGGACCTCCCTCACAGCGATCGGTTGCTGCTTCAGTCTCTGCCTATAGGCAGGGAGCAGCTGGATAGAGCGGTGATCTGATTTGCCGAACGGTGGGCGGAGGAGGGCCTTGTAGCCATCACGGAAGGGAGTGTAGCAGTGGTCGAGGATCCGCTCGCCCCGTGTGTTGCTCTTTATGTGTTGGTAGAACTTCGGGAGAACCTTCTTCAGGTTCGCCTTGTTCGCCTTGTTGGGTCTCTCTTCATACAGGGCTGTGGATGGGGTCTATCTTCATACAGGGCTGTGGATGGGGTCTCTCTTCATACAGGGCTGTGGATGGGGTCTCTCTTCATACAGGGCTGTGGATGGGGTCCATCTTCTTACAGGGCTGTGGATGGGGTCTCTCTTCATACAGGGCTGTGGATGGGGTCTCTCTTCATACAGGGCTGTGGATGGGGTCCCTCTTCATACAGGGCTGTGGATGGGGTCCCTCTTCATACAGGGCTGTGTGTATATTATATTATCAATCATAATTTACCTACATTTGATTGATTTTATTTGAAAATTTATCAATTAAAACCCATACATAGAAAAATTTGATGTATGCAGTTTTTTCTTTAAGTATATTAAATGATCAAGCATAATTGACCTACATTTGATTGATTGATTTGTATTTCTGTTAATACACTAGAGGTGAGGGGATATACCTTAACTTTAGTGAGGGGCCCAACCTTTCTCATATTTTTCTGTCTGTGGCCCTCAGTGAAAACAGTTTGGACACCCTGTTCTAAATGATTCCTGTCTAGGGTCGGACTTTCTGTGCAATTGAAATCTCCCCCTAAAAACATAATATCATCACTATTACAATCTCCAATAGTATCACATAGAATGTCTAAAAAAATCATCCTATCCACCCCATTGGTGGGCGCATAGACATTTAAAAACACAAGCTTGACCTTTTCAAATTCTGCTTTGACCTTTAGTAAAACACCTGGAATGATTTCCTCCACCTCAAAAGAAAACGGTAAAAACCTCCTGTCAAATCAAGTCCCCACTCCTCCACTGCAGCTGGACTTGTGGCTTCAAACCATCTCCCCGTTAAAACCCCTCTTCCAGTCACTTTCACTGTCTGTTGTGCTGTGGGTTTCCTGTACACACATAATATCAATGAGTTTAATCTCCATTAGTTTAAAAAGATTAGCTCTCTTAAAGTCAGCTCTGGCTCCGTTCAACTTCAAGCTGCTGATATTAAAATCACACATGGATAGAAATTAGTTTTCAGTAAAAAAAACTGATCAGTAAAAAAAAGAAACAAAAGAAACAAGAAATATTTTTAAAGATCATCTTCAATGAGTTGGGCCTTTAGCCTCACTATCATGATCTGTGAGACCAGCTGTCCGTAGAAGACAGCTCATGAACTAATACAGAGTTCTTAATGAATGGAGGCGCCTCTCCCACCGCCAGCCCCACTTCCTCCACCGAGCACCGCCCCGCCGGGTCGATCTCCATCCCATTACGGAGAGTCAGCTTCTCCAACTCGGCGGTCGCAGCCTCCGCCACGGGGGGCGTAGCGCCAAGCACGCCGCCCGCTAACACACACACAAACAAACACCACCGCAACACTCACAGTGCCCCTCTAAACCACACCTCTGATCACAAGTAATACATAATAAAGAACACACATAAACCCAAACAAAAGAATAAAGACAAAGAAAGTTTAGAAAACTCACTTATTCCGCAAACAAATCCAAACTCTCAGCCCCCACCACTCACTCCAAAGAGAGAGAGAGAGAGAGAGAGAGACAGAGAGAGACAGACAGACAGACAGACAGACAGTCGGACATACAGAGAGAGAGAGAGAGAGAGAGAGAGTGACATAGACAGACAGACAGACAGACAGACAGACAGACAGACAGACAGACAGACAGACAGACAGACAGAAGGGGAGAGAGAGAGAGAGAGAGAGAGAGAGAGAGAGAGAGAGAGAGGAGAGAGAGAGAGAGAGAGAGAGAGAGAGAGAGAGAGAGAGAGAGAGAGAGAGAGAGAGAAACAGAGAGAGAGAGAGACATAGAGAGAAACGGAGAGAGAGAGAAACAGAGAGAGAGAGAGAGAGAGATTTTTGCACATGTCTCATACCTACTATATAAGTTATTTATATTATATGTATCCCTGTTTTTAGTAGTAATTTTTTTAGTAGACTGTTTTTACATATTATTCAACAACCGTACATTATATATAACCGTGAACTTTACTGCTACTTTTGCACTCTGGTTAGACGCCAAATTCCATTTGCTGTACTCTACTTGTGCTGTAGTACACTGAAAATACATTTGAATCTAATCTAATCTAATCTAATCTAATCTAATCTAATCTAATCTAATCTAATCTAATCTAATCTAATCTAATGAGCCCGAAGTAAGAGCCTGAAAGTTGAAATGTCAGTGAAGTGTTTGTCCGTGGGGGCGGGGCCATTTGTTGGGGGCGGAGCCAAGAGGAAGCCTAGTTCAGGAAACAGAAGTTAATGTTCACAGAAACCAAACCACCCGACGTGGAGCAGTTCTCTCTTCCAGGAGAAAAACACAACGCGTTTAGGAACAAAACAGACAGAAACCACAACAAGGTGAGTGAAACAGCACAACTATAAGAGTTATATGCTTATATACTTTATAGTTAAACACTCTTTTCCAGTTATGGAATTAGATAAATAATTGAGTTGCTCAATACATAAACCATGTCGTCTGTGTCTAGGAATGGCTTCTGCTAACACTTCCTGGTCTGAAGAGAACCTTTCATGTTCCATCTGTCTGGAGGTGTTCAACAGTCCAGTTTCCACACCATGTGGACACAACTTCTGTAGAGCCTGTATTACAAAGTTCTGGGATGACCAAGTCCAGTACAAATGTCCTGTTTGCAACAAGCTTTTCCACACAAGACCTGATCTACAGGTCAATACCCTCTTTTCAGAGATGGTTGATCAATTTAGACGGTTTGTACCAGAAAAACAGCAGCCTTGTGTTGAACCAGGAGAAGTTCCCTGTGGCGTCTGTACCGGGACCCAGCTGAAGGCTGTGAAGTCCTGCCTAGTGTGTCTTACCTCTTACTGCCACACCCACCTGGAGCCACATCAGAGAGTCTCAGGCCTGAAGAGACATCAGCTGGTCCAGCCTATGGACCGTCTGGAAGACAGGATGTGTAAGATACACAATTATCAAATACTGGAGCTCTTCTGCCAGACTGAACAGGTGTGTGTGTGTCAGATCTGTACAGAGACAGGCCACAAGTCCCACCCTGTTGTACCTCAAAAGGAGGAATATGAAGTGAAGATGGTCCAGCTGGAGAAGATAGAGTCTGATGTTCTGCAGATGATCCAGGAGAGAAAACAAAAGATTAAGGAGATCATAAACACAGTAGAATTGAGCAAAAAAAGCGCAGACAGAGAGATAGCCGATGGTGTGCAGGTCCTCGCTGCTCTGGTGCGCTGCATTGAAAAGTGTCGGGATGATTTAAATCAAACGGTTAAAGACAAACTGAAATCCACAGAGAAACAAGCTGAAGGCCTCATCAAAGAGCTGGAGCAGGAAATAGAAGATCTGACCAATAGAAGCTCAGAGGTGAAGCAGCTCTCACACACTGAAGACCACCTCCACTTCCTCCAGACCTTCAGATCCCTGGAGAATCCTCCACACACCAGGGACTGGACGAGGGTGGAGGTCCATCCTCCGTCATACGTAGGGACCTTGAGGAGATCCCTGGATCAGCTGGTGGAGACGCTGAACATGGACATGAAGAAGCTTTGTGATGTTGAACTGAAGAGTGTCCAGCAGTATGGAGTAGAGGTGACTCTAGATCCTGATACAGCTCATCCCCATCTCATCCTGTCTGATGATGGGAAACAAGTACATGATGGAGGTGTAGAGAAGGAACTCCCAGACAACCCTAAGAGATTTACACGGTATCCTGATGTTCTCACGAGGCAGAGCTTCTCCTCAGGGAGATTCTACTTTGAGGTCCAGGTTAAAGACAAGACTGAATGGTGGTTAGGAGTGACCAGAGAGTCTGTCAACAGAAAAGATGAAATCACATCATACAGCCCTGAGAATGGTATCTGGACGCTTTACTTTGAGGAGGATGAGTTTGGATTTAATGACAACCCTGATGTCTGTCTCCCTGTGAGAGCTGAGCTCCAGAAGGTGGGGGTGTTTGTTGATTATGACGCAGGTCTGGTCTCCTTCTATGATGTGGAAGCCAGGGCTCATATCTACTCTGCTACTGGCTGCACCTTCAGTGAGCCTCTCTATCCAATCCTCTGTCCAGGTTTACATGATGGTGGTAGAAACTCCACCCCTCTGATCATCTCACCTGTCAATCAAACAGACTAAGACCTTTGTTAGATAATTAAATGATCAACATAAACAACTAATGATTGAACATAATCAGATATACTACATTGTTCAAAGTCTGTTTTATCCTCAATGTTTTTGTTTGTTTAATGAGATACAATTGTTTATGTTCTCTCTCTCTCTCTCTCTCTCTCTCTCTCTCTCTCTCTCTCTCTCTCTCTCTCTCTCTCTCTCTCTCTCTCTCTCTCTCTCTCCTCTCACTTTATTGTTGTTTGCATGTTCATTTTAATGGTGTAAAGTATTTTTATAGTTATGTTAATTCTTACTGCGGGAGGGAATAGGGAGTCAGCATTCCATTGTACTTGTTACAAATGGCCAATCAAAAAATATTGTATCTTGTCTCTCTCTCTCTCTCTCTCTCTCTCTCTCTCTCTCTCTCTGAACACTCAATTCATGAAGACATATAATAATAAGCCTTTCTCTTATAAAATAAAACCCATTATACATGATTACATATACTATATTGTTCAATGTCTGTTTTCTCCTGAATGTTATTTGAGGTTTGATTCTATACAATTGTAGGGTTCATTTGCATATCATGTTGTATATATTGTTAAACAAAACATTTATCTTAGTTCATGTTTGAACACTTTTCTGATTTCAATAAAAATGTAAATAACGTGGGACATTTTCTGTGGAATATACTCTATATATTCAGTAGAATATGTACATTCTCAGTACAATATGGATTCAGTAGAAGAGGTAAAACAACGATCTACTTTGACCACCAGGGGTCGCACTTTTCCTCCAAACGGTGCAGACTTGAATCTGATCAACAACAAAACAAGCAGAGGAGGAGATTTCCCATTCACTCCATCGACTGGTTTATTTCACAGACTGTAGAACAGATTTACATCAAGTCTCCTAAGCCAGTACATCTCAATGGACTCATTCAGTAAGTTCATTGGGTGGTATACGTTTTATATATAAATAAATAATAAATAAATAAATAAATACATATATATATATATATATATATATAAGTGATGCTTTTATCAGCTTTGTGGTGTGATAAAATGTACATATCTAATTTAATCACAGTACAAAGCTGACATAAGCGTCAACTCCCTCCACGTGACATTATCCAACGAACCACGTGACGTATTAACAAAGTCTCAGTAAAGGTCCCCGTGGTGACGCTCCTTCATGTGGGGGGTCGTCGTGACCACCTCTCCGTCTCTCTCGGAGGGGGTCCCCACACACACACACACACACACACACACACACACACACACACACACACACACACACACACACACACACACACACACACACACACACACACCAGGGCGGCAGTATAGATCAGGAGGTAGAGCGGTCGCCTCACAAGCTGCTGGTTCGCTCCCCGCCTCCTTTTATCAAATCCAACCTGTGGAGGTGTCCCTGAGCAAGACCCCCTAACCCTGACCGCTCCTGACCTGCTGGCTGTCTCCTTGATGGCTGACTCCGCCGTCTGTGGATGAATGGGTGGATGAATGGGTGAATGTGAGCCATGACTTGTAAAGCGCTTAGAGTGGCCGCACTGGTTAGAAAAGCGCTCTATAAATGCAGTCCGTTTACCATTTACCAAGGGAGAAGGGAGACGGAGGAGAAGAGACCTAGGAAGGATCACATCACACTGCTGTTGGGACGAGAGACCGCCCCTTCCGGGGGTGAGTGTTTATGTGTGTGTCTATGTGTGCGTATGTGTGCGTATGTGTGTGTGTGTGTGTGTGTGTGTGTGTGTGTGTGTGTGTGTGCGTGTGTGTGTCTGTGTGTGTGTGTATGTGTGTGTGTGTGTGTGTGTGTGTGTGTGTGTGTATGTGTGCGTATGTGTGTGTGTGTGTGTGTGTGTGTGTGTGTGTGTGTGTGTGTGTGTGTGTGTGTGTGTGTGTGTGTGTGTGTGTGTGTGTGTGTGTGTGTGTGTGTGTGTGACAACAGTGGGGAATAAAGACAACGTTCGTACCTTGGAGTGATCTGTGATCTTTAATAGCAGCGAACGCTACAATAAATACAAATGTGAGCCTTATTATTAATTATTAATTATTAATTATTAATTATTAATTATTTATTATTTATTATTTATTATTTATTATTTATTCTTTATTATTTATTGTTTATTATTTATTGTTTATTGTTTATGAATTATGAATTATGAATTATGAATTACGAATTACGAATTACGAATTATGAATTGTTTTCGCGTCTGTGATCAATCCCGTTAAGGGGGAGGGTGGGGGGGGCTTCCTGTAAATGGTCACGTGACCAGCGGAGCATGGATCAGCGTGTCACTAAGCAACCGTTGTTCTGTTACCGTGACGACGTGACTGTTTACGTTGTTGACGTGACTGCTTATGTGTGTCGTTGATCCGTGTTTATGTTGACTGGTCCAAAACGTAGAAGAATAAAAGTTACTCAAGAATAAAGTTTTTTCTAAAATCAAATCTCTCTGTCTAAAATCAGGTCTCTCTCTAGGTCTGCCTCCCGCATGTACGGGAACATTGTGATGTTTTTGGACAGCACGGCGAAGGTTAACGAGGTAGTGGACAAAGGTGTCGTAATACAGGATACCTTTACTCCCGTTATGGCCCTCGTTAACCCGGCCACTAAAGTAATCATCTCCGATGCGCCTCCGTTCATTAAGAACTCTGTTAGTTCACCAGCTGTCTGCTATAGACAGCTGGTCTCACTTTAGGTTGTAGGTCTCCTAAACTGAAGCACGTCACAGAAGACAGGTTTACA
Organism: Muraenolepis orangiensis; assembly: GCA_027704905.1. Classification (NCBI taxonomy): domain Eukaryota; kingdom Metazoa; phylum Chordata; class Actinopteri; order Gadiformes; family Muraenolepididae; genus Muraenolepis; species Muraenolepis orangiensis. The sequence continues at coordinate 24,079 of JANIIK010002017.1, read as the reverse complement.
TGATCCTTAAAGATAATAACAGTGATCTAAAACTGTCCGTCTCTTTTAAAGTGGAGGGGTCTAACTATATGGTTTTTGTCTCTTCGGAGAATATGAAGTGTTTTGGCCGTGGAGCAGAGGGCCACCTGATTCACTCCTGCCCGGAGAGGGGAGGGGCGGGAAAGGGTCAGACCGTGTCAGACCGTGTCAGACCGTGTCAGACCGTGTCAGACCGTGTCAGACCGGGTCAGACCAGGTCAGACCGGGTCAGACCGGGACGGATCTGACTCCGGCTGCTCCGGTTTTGGAGACTCCGGTGCCCCCCCCCCGTCCCCAGGGCTTCGGTGCCTCCTCCGGCCCCGGATCTTCCGGTCCCGGAGAATCCGGTTCCCCCCACAGCACCTTTTTCTCCGGTCCCGGGGGATCCGGTGCCGGACGCGTCCCCGGCCGCTCCGGTCTGGGAGACTCCGGCGGGCCCCCTGATTTCGGCTCCGGTTTCATCGGCGGTCACGGTCGCGGTGCCCCCCTCCGCCCCTCAATGTTGGGATAAAACTTTTTACCGTTTTCTTTTGAGGTGGAGGAAATCATTCCAGGTGTTTTACTAAAGGTCAAAGCAGAATTTGAAAAGGTCAAGCTCGTGTTTTTAAATGTCTATGCGCCCACCAATGGGGTGGATAGGATGATTTTTATAAACATTCTATGTCAATCTATTGATTGTAATAGTGATGATTTTATGTTTTTAGGGGGAGATTTCAATTGCACAGAATGTCCGACCCTAGACAGGAATCATTTAGAACAGGGGGGTCCAAACTGTTTTCACTGAGGGCCACAGACAGAAAAATATGAGAAAGGTTGGCCCCTCACTAAAGTTAAGGTATATCGCCTCGCCTCTAGTGTATTAACAGAAATACAAATAAATCAATCAAATGTATGCTTGATCATTTAATATACTTAAAGAAAATAACAGCCTACATCACATCTTGCCATTTATGGGTTTTCATTTATCTATTTCTAAATAAAATCAATCAAATGTAGTTACATTTATAAAATCAATCAAATTATGCTTGATAATGAAATATACTTATTTTTACAAAAAGGGTTGGCAGCTCATTCTCCAAACAGCAACCTCAGATTGCTTCTTGGTCAGAATGGGGACCCCATCCACAGCCCTGTATGAAGAGAGACCCCATCCACAGCCCTGTATGAAGAGAGACCCCATCCACAGCCCTGTATGAAGAGGGACCCCATCCACAGCCCTGTATGAAGAGAGACCCCATCCACAGCCCTGTATGAAGAGAGACCCCATCCACAGCCCTGTATGAAGAGAGACCCCATCCACAGCCCTGTATGAAGAGAGACCCCATCCACAGCCCTGTATGAAGAGAGACCCCATCCACAGCCCTGTATGAAGAGAGACCCCGTCCACAGCCCTGTATGAAGAGAGACCCCGTCCACAGCCCTGTATGAAGAGAGACCCCGTCCACAGCCCTGTATGAAGAGAGACCCCGTCCACAGCCCTGTATGAAGAGAGACCCATCCACAGCCCTGTATGAAGAGAGACCCCATCCACAGCCCTGTATGAAGAGAGACCCCTCCACAGCCCTGTATGAAGAGAGACCCCGTCCACAGCCCTGTATGAAGAGAGACCCTCCACAGCCCTGTATGAAGAGAGACCCCATCCACAGCCCTGTATGAAGAGAGACCCCGTCCACAGCCCTGTATGAAGAGAGACCCGTCCACAGCCCTGTATGAAGAGAGACCCCGTCCACAGCCCTGTATGAAGAGAGACCCCGTCCACAGCCCTGTATGAAGAGAGACCCCGTCCACAGCCCTGTATGAAGAGAGACCCCGTCCACAGCCCTGTATGAAGAGAGACCCCGTCCACAGCCCTGTATGAAGAGAGACCCCGTCCACAGCCCTGTATGAAGAGAGACCCCGTCCACAGCCCTGTATGAAGAGAGACCCCGTCCACAGCCCTGTATGAAGAGAGACCCCGTCCACAGCCCTGTATGAAGAGAGACCCCATCCACAGCCCTGTATGAAGAGAGACCCCATCCACAGCCCTGTATGAAGAGAGACCCCATCCACAGCCCTGTATGAAGAGAGACCCCATCCACAGCCCTGTATGAAGAGAGACCCCATCCACAGCCCTGTATGAATAGAGACCCCATCCACAGCCCTGTATGAAGAAGGACCCCATCCACAGCCCTGTATGAAGAGGTACCCCATCCATAGCCCTGTATGAAGAGAGACCCCATCCACAGCCCTGTATGAAGAGAGACCCCATCCACAGCCCTGTATGAAGAGGGACAGATAAGAGGACAAGGGAAGGGTAGGCTTTATTTAAGCTAGTTATGCAAATCATTTATTGCTGTTGTTAACACATCAGCTAACGTTTTTAATAAAAATGTACATGCTCACGTTGTAGATTTTGGGGCACATTATTCCAGCGACTTTAGTGAGCCGCTGTTTAACGAAGTCACCGTCTGAGAAAGCTTTCCCGTGTGGCGGGATTCATTGGTTTTAGTGGCGAAGCTGCGTTAGGACTGCAGGAAGTGAGTAGCTCCACCTACTGGTCAAACTAAGAACTACAACTCCGTCAAGCGCAAGTTTCATGTGTGGGCCACATTCCATTCTATTTTTAGAATTGGCTGCGGGCCAATACTAAAAATAGAATGGAATGTGGCGGGCCGTACTTTGGACCCCCTGGTCTAATGTATCTGTCGACCCAATGGCTGCAGTAACAACATGTGGCCTGTAGATGGGGCTATTTAGTGACTCATCTCTACTGTAGACAGAGGCCTCTTTGGAGAGATTTCTAAAATGGCTGATCTGCTATGAATACTCTCTATTCAGAAAATAAAACGATGACTGTCCAGTTTGCATTGTGGTGGCACTTTGTGGATAGTTGTCATGACTTTACTGTAGGATATATTATTTAGACTTTATTATCAAGTAAGAGAATACAGTATTAATAGAGATGATATACCTACCTATCTACCTACCTAGGTATATCTAACTACCTACCTATCTACCTACCTAGGTATATCTAACTACCTACCTGTGTATATCTAATGACAAAAAATTGTACTATTCTACAATTTCCTATTCAACTAAATACATATTGTACTGAAAATGTACCTATTCTACTGATTACATATTTAAATGAGAATGTACCTATTCTACTGATTACATATTTAAATGAGAATGTACCTATTCTACTGATTACATATTTAAATGATAATGTACCTATTCTACTGAATACATATTTAAATGAGAATGTACCTATTCTACTGAATACATATTTAAATGAGAATGTACCTATTCTACTGATTACATATTTAAATGAGAATGTACCTATTCTACTGATTACATATTTAAATGAGAATGTACCTATTCTACTGATTACATATTTAAATGAGAATGTACCTATTCTACTGATTACATATTGGAGAGAAAATTCCACGGAAAAGTCACAGACGTTTTGTCCATTTTTGTCCAAAAGTGTAAAAACATTTGATTCAGTTTTATGTCACATGGTTCAGAAGAATAAACCTCAATAAATATATAGAGATTATGAAATCAGCCAATCAGACAAATAGTGTTCTCCATTCTTCAGCCTGTAACCTTTAGAGAGAGAGAGAGAGAGAGAGAGAGAGAGAGAGAGAGAGAGAGAGAGAGAGAGAGAGAGAGAGAGAGAGAGAGAGAGAGAGAGAGAGAGAGAGAGAGAGAGAGAGAGAAGAGAGAGAAGAGAGAGAGAGAGAGAGAGAGAGAGAGAGAAGAGAGAGAGAGAGAGAGAGAGAGAGAGAGAGAGAGAGAGAGAGAGCCTGGGTTCCCCAAAACACCACCTGAGTTCCATTAAAAACACAACCTTGGTTCCATTAAAACACCACCTGGGTTCCAAAAACACCACCTGTGTTCACAAAAACACCACCTGGGTTCCCTTAAAAACACCACTTGGGTTCCTAAAAAAACACCACATATATTCCCAAAAAACACCACCTGGGTTCCCTTAAAAACACCACGTGGGTTCCCCAAAACACGACCTGGGTTGCCCAAAAAACACCATCTGGGTTCCCAAAAACACCACCTGAGTTCCC
>JANIIK010002017.1:12500-15000 GCA_027704905.1 Muraenolepis orangiensis | reverse complement strand
CTTTGAACAATGTAGTATATCTGATTATGTTCAATCACGTTAGTTGATTATTTTGATTATTTTATTATCTAACAAAGGACATAGTCTGTTTTATTGACAGGTGAGATGATCAGAGGGGTGGAGTTTCTACCACCATCATGTGAACCTGGATGGAGGATTGGATAGAGAGGCTCACTGAAGGTGCAGCCAGTAGCAGAGTAGATATGAGCCCTGGCTTCCACATCATAGAAGGAGACCAGACCTGCGTCATAATCAACAAACACCCCCACCTTCTGGAGCTCAGCTCTCACAGGGAGACGGACAGCAGGGTTGTCATTAAATGACAACTTATCCTTGAGGATGTAAAGAAACCAGTAACCATTATCAGGGGTCATTTTGATGTCATCTTTTCTGTTGACAGACTCTTTGGCCACTCCTAACCACCATGTAGTCTTGTCTTTAACCTGGACCTCAAAGTAGAATCTCCCTGAGGAGAAGCTCTGCCTCGTGAGAACATCGGGATACCGTGTGAATCTCTTAGGGTTGTCTGGGAGTTTCTTCCCTACACCTCCATCATGTACTTGTTTCCCATCATCAGACAGGATGAGCTTGGGATGAGCTGTATCAGGATCTAGAGTCACCTCTACTCCATACTGCTGGACCCTCTTCAGTTCAACACCACGCAGCTTCTTCATCTCCATGTTCAGTGTCTCCTCCAGCTGATCCAGGGATCTCCTCAAGGTCCCTACGTATGACGGAGGATGGACCTCCACCCTCGTCCAGTCCCTGGTGTGTGGAGGATTCTCCAGGGATCTGAAGGTCTGGAGGAAGTGGAGGTGGTCTTCAGTGTGTGAGAGCTGCTTCAGCTCTGAGCTTCTGTTTGTCAGATCTTCTATTTCCTGCTGCAGCTCTTTGATGAGGCCTTCAGCTTGTTTCTCTGTGGATTTCAGTTTGTCTTTAACCGTTTGGTTTAAATCATCCCGACACTTTTCAATGCAGCGCATCAGAGCAGCGAGGATCTGCAGACCATCGGCTATCTCTCTGTCTGAGTTTATTTTGCTCAAATCTAATGTGTTTATGATCTCCTTAATCTTTTGTTTTCTCTCCTGGATCATCTGCAGAACATCAGACTCTATCTTCTCCAGCTGGACCATCTTCACTTCATATTCCTCCTTTAGAGGTACAACAGGGTGGGACTTGTGGCCTGTCTCTGTACAGATCTGACACACACACACCTGTTCAGTCTGGCAGAAGAGCTCCAGTATTTGATAATTGTGTATCTTACACATCCAGTCTTCCAGACGGTCCATAGGCTCGACCAGCTGATGTCTCTTCAGGCCTGAGACTCTCTGATGTGGCTCCAGGTGGGTGTGGCAGTAAGACATAAGACACACTAGGCAGGACTTAACAGCCTTCAGCTGGGTCCCGGTACAGACGCCACAGGGAACTTCTCCTGGTTCAACACAAGGCTGCTGTTTTTCTGGTACAAACTGTCTTAACGGATCAACCATCTCTGAAAAGAGGGTATCGACCCGTGGATCAGGTCTTGTGTGGAAAAGCTCGTTGCAAACAGGGCATTTGTACAGGACTTGGTCATCCCAGAACTTTGTAATACAGGCTCTACAGAAGTTGTGTCCACATGGTGTGGAAACTGGACTGTTGAACACCTCCAGACAGATGGAACATGAAAGGTTCTCTTCAGACCAGGAAGTGTTAGCAGAAGCCATTCCTAGACACAGACGACATGGTTTATGTATTGAGCAACTCCATTATTTATCTAATTCCATAACGGGAAGAGAGGGTTTAACTCCTCTTATAGTTGTGCGGTTTTACTCACCTTGTTGTGGTTTCTGTCTATCAGACTATTTCCAAATTGCGTTGTGTTTAACTCCTGGAAGAGAGAACTGCCTCCACATCGCGTGGTTTGGTTTCAGGGAACATTTACTTTTGTTTCCGGAACAAGACGTCCTCTTCGCTCCGCCCCCAACACCTGACCCCACCCCCAACACCTGGCCCCGCCACCAAAACATGGCCCCGCCCCCACAGACAAACACTAAACCGACATTTCAACATTTACACTTAAACTTTTACACTCTGATTTTTTTTGTTGATGTACTTCAAATGCATTCATGTGTTTTCTCCTCTTCTTTTTGGAATTAAAATATGTTTGATCTTCAAAGGACAAGAACCAGAGCCTATCTCCCAGACTTGAACTACACAACACATCTGAGTCATGTGACTCGAGTCATGTGACTCAGGGTAGGGCAGACGAACCAGACCAACAAGTTCACAATTCAGAGACAACAAAGCAAAATTAATTAAAAACGTAAAAGAATAAAAAAAGTAAAAGGGGCCTGTTGGAATGTCAGTTGATGATGTCACATGATCACTGCTGGTGGATTATGGGTCGTTATTTAACACCAGGGACAAACCGTGTGAAAACCTATATAGATATATAAAGAGAGAGAGAGAGAGAGAGAGAGAGAGAGAGAGAGAGAGAGAGAGAGAGAGAGAGAGAGAG
>JANIIK010002017.1:0-7500 GCA_027704905.1 Muraenolepis orangiensis | reverse complement strand
GACTTTCTGCTTCATTTCGGATTTCCCTCCACTTGTCCTCTGTCCGCTTTTCAGATATGGCAATGGTAACAGACTGGGCCAGATCATCTGCCGCTTCAAGATCAAAAGTGGCGGACTGAAGCTGATCCGACATGAACTTGGTTGTTCTGAATACATCCTCGAAAATAATGAGATGTACAACAAATGTCTCGTCGATGATTGCACTGAGAGCTCTCGCCTCTGTCCTCCGGTGTAGATTTGACAGGCCGATGATGTCACGCAGGGTAGCCAGGATTGCTGGGAGAGTTTTCTTGACTGCCCAGATTGCATTATATTGGCATGCCCAGCGAGTATCACTCAGCTTCTTGAGTTCTACGCACTGTGCTGTTGGCTCGAGTTCCTTTTGTTTTTTCATGAACAGATCGTGCACCACTGACCCAGAGAAAAACTTGTAGAGCATTTGTAGTGTCTCAAAAAACTCTGCTGCAGCGTTGACATTATGCACACAGTCCACCAGCACCAAGTTGAGCCTATGAGCATGGCAATGTATATAAATTGCCTGTGGCACTTCTTTCCTGAACTTTTCCCGCACTCCATTGTTACATCCTGACATTACAGATGCTCCGTCATAGCACTGGCCAACACAACCATTAATGTCTATATTACACTGACTGAGTGTAAGCTTTATGCTGTTTAGTAGTGAGTCTGCGTCTAACCCATCTGCTGGGGTGAAATGCAAGAATTCCTCATGCAATGTCTCTGTCAGTGGCTGTAAATACCGCACGATCACTGAAATCTGTTCCTTCTTACTAATGTCTTTACTTTCATCCACCAAAACAGCAAAGTACTCTGCCTCCCCCACCTCATCACTTATTTATTTTCGTATCATATCAGCCATTATATCAAATAATTTGTGTGTATTTGGCCTGCTGCTGCAGCAGCAGCAGCAGCTGCAGCAGGTGCAGCAGCTGCAGCAGCCATCAAATGCCAAATACACTCACCATGACATACACACACCGTGACACCTTCAGCCTCTGACAACCCTTCTGTCCGTCTCCGTGTGAGAGCTGAGCTCCAGAAGGTGGGGGTGTTTGTTGATTATGACGCAGGTCTGGTCTCCTTCTATGATGTGGAAGCCAGGGCTCATATCTACTCTGCTACTGGCTGCACCTTCAGTGAGCCTCTCTATCCATTCCTCTCTCCTTGTTCACATGATGGTGGTAGAAACTCCACCCCTCTGATCATCTCACCTGTCAATCAAACAGACTAGGACCTTTGTTAGATAATCAAATAATCAACATAAACAACTAATGATTGATCATAATCAGATATACTACATTGTTCAAAGTCTGTTTTCTCCTCAATGTTTTTGTTTGTTTAATGATATACAATTGTTTCTGTACTCTCTCTCTCTCTCTCTCTCTCTCTCTCTCTCTCTCTCTCTCTCTCTCTCTCTCTCTCTCTCTCTCTCTCTCTCTCTCTCTGAAAACTCCATTCATGAAGACATAATAATAAGCTTCTCTTATAAAATAAAACGCATTATACATGATTACATATACTATATTGTTCAATGTCTGTTTTCTCCTGAATGTTATTTGAGGTTTCATTCTATACAATTGTAGGTTATTGCATATGTGTATATTGTAAACAAACATTATCTTAGTTATGTTTGAACACTTTTCTGATTTCAATAAAAATGGAAATAACGTGGGGACATTTTCTGTGGAATATACTCTATATATTCAGTAGAATATGTACATTCTCAGTACAATATGGATTCAGTAGAAGAGGTAAAACAACGATCTACTTTGACCACCAGGGGTCGCACTTTTCCTCCAAACGGTGCAGACTTGAATCTGATCAACAACAAAACAAGCAGAGGAGGAGATTTCCCATTCACTCCATCGACTGGTTTATTTCACAGACTGTAGAACAGATTTACATCAAGTCTCCTAAGCCAGTACATCTCAATGGACTCATTCAGTAAGTTCATTGGGTGGTATACTTTTTAATATATATATATATATATATATATATATATATAAGTGATGCTTTATCAGCTTTGTAGTGATAAATGTACATATATCATTTAATCACAGTACAAAGCTGACATAAGCGTCAACTCCCTCCACGTGACATTATCCAACGAACCACGTGACGTATTAACAAAGTCTCAGTAAAGGTCCCCGTGGTGACGCTCCTTCATGTGGGGGGTCGTCGTGCCCACCTCTCCGTCTCTCTCGGAGGGGGTCCCACACACACACACACACACACACACACACACACACACACACACACACACACACACACACACACACACACACACACACACACACACACACACACCAGGGCGGCAGTATAGATCAGGAGGTAGAGCGGTCCCCTCACAAGCTGCTGGTTCGCTCCCCGCCTCCTTTTATCAAATCCAACCTGTGGAGGTGTCCCTGAGCAAGACCCCCTAACCCTGACCGCTCCTGACCTGCTGGCTGTCTCCTTGATGGCTGACTCCGCCGTCTGTGGATGAATGGGTGGATGAATGGGTGAATGTGAGCCATGACTTGTAAAGCGCTTAGAGTGGCCGCACTGGTTAGAAAAGCGCTCTATAAATGCAGTCCGTTTACCATTTACCAAGGGAGAAGGGAGACGGAGGAGAAGAGACCTAGGAAGGATCACATGTGTGTGTGTGTGTGTGTGTGTGTGTGTGTGTGTGTGTGTGTGTGTGTGTGTGTGTGCGTTTTGATTGCCCGTTCTGGTACGAGGCGTCTGCGTTGTCATCCACGCACGCACATACATTTAAAAAAAAATGCACAATTTATGCAAATGCCTTCCCATTGATATTGCAGCGTGTGTAGAGTGTTAATAGTCATTTAGTTACTTGACAGTTTAGTACAGTTGGACAGTTTATTTAGGCACTGCTGTTGGGGCGAGAGACCGCCCCTTCCGGGTGGGTGTGTGTGTGTGTGTGTGTGTGTGTGTGTGTGTGTGTGTGTGTGTGTGTGTGTGTCTCGTAGGAGTACGAGAGTGGCAGTTGGTTCGAGTTGAGTGCAAGTCAAGTTTATTGTCACTTCACAGTTTACACAAGTATAAAGCAGTGGTGTGAAAATCTTATCTGCAATACCCGACAACAGACAGCAGTTATAAAAATAGATAAAAATAGAATAAAAGTAGAATAAAGTAAAAAATAAAAAAAATGCAATTTATACAATGCAATATATCGGCACAGAAAAGAGCAATATGTATATATAAATCAATGTAATAAAATATACATTGTTATATGCTATACGCCCTTGTTCAGCAGCCTGATGGCCTGACTGTGGAAGCTGTCTCTGAGTCTATTTGATACCACTTGATACTGAGGTATCGCCTGCCTGACGGTAACAGTGAGTACAGTTCGTGGCTGGGGTGGGCAATGTCTTTATGATGCGTTTGGCCTTGGCCACGCACCGCTGGTTGTATATATCCAGGAGGGAGGGGAGCTCACCTCCAACGATATACTGGGCCGTCCGCACCACCCTTTGAAGCGCTCTGCGCTCGAGTGCGGTGCAGTTCCCGTACCGGGCGGTGATCCACCCTGTAAGAACACTCTCCATGGTGCCGGTATAGAATGTTCTCAGGATGCGGGGGCCCATGCTGAATTTCTTCAGACACCTGAGGAAATACAGGCGTTGTTGGGCCCTTTTCACCACGTGTGTGGTGTGCGTGGACCATGTGAGGTCCTCGGAGATGTGCACGCCGAGGAACTTGAAGCTGCTGACCCTCTCTACTGCGACACCGTTGATGGAGATAGGGCCGTGCTCTCCTCTCTGCTTCCTGAAGTCCACGATCAGCTCCTTGGTCTTCTTGACGTTGAGGGCGAGGCTGTTCTCCTGGCACCACTGCTCCAGTGATCCGACTGGATCGCACACACACACATCCGTGTGTGTGTGTGTGTGTGTATTTTTATTGCGTAGAAGAATAAACGTTTTTTCTAAAATCAAATCTCTCTCTCTCTGTCTCTCTGTCTGTCTGTCTGTCTGTCTGTCTGTCTGTCTGTCTGTCTGTCTGTCTGTCTGTCTGTCTGTCTCTCTCTCTCTCTCTCTCTCTCTCTCTCTCTCTCTCTCTCTCTCTCTCTCTCTCTCTCTCTCTCTCTCTCTCTCTCTCTGTCTCTCTCTTTTACTGTCTGTCTCTGTCTCTTTTACTCTCTCTCTCTCTCTCTCTCTCTCTCTCTCTCTCTCTCTCTCTCTCTCTCTCTCTCTCTCTCTCTCTCTCTCTCTCTCTCTCTCTCTCTCTCTCTCTCTCTCTCTCTCTCTCTCTCTCTCTCTCTCTCTCTGTCTGTCTGTCTGTCTGTCTCTCTCTCTCTCTCTCTCTCTCTCTCTCTCTCTCTCTCTCTCTCTCTCTCTCTCTCTCTCTCTCTCTCTCTCTCTCTCTCTCTCTCTCTCTCTCTCTCTCTCTCTCTCTCTCTCTCTCTCTCTCTCTCGGAGGGACATCTGGTTGGGTCTTGCCCAGGTGGGCGGCTCCAGCTCACCTGACGCTACCCCTGCAGCGGAGTCTGAATCGCTTGGCGCTCAGCAGTTTGCTGACAAAGCGCAGGTGTTAGAGACGGTCGTACAGGTCGTAACACGCTGGTAAAGAAGGAAGAGATGGCAAGGCTTGTGTAGCGTCTGTCTGTCTGTCTGTCTGTCTGTCTGTCTTTTTCTCTCCCTCTGTCTGTCTGTCTGTCTGTCTGTCTGTCTGTCTGTCTGTCTGTCTGTCTGTCTGTCTGTCTGTCTGTCTGTCTGTCTCCCTATCACGTGCGCACGCACACACACACACACACACACACACATGCGCAATACACAATCAATCATATTAAATCCCAGAGACATCAATCTGTCGCTCTCTTGTACCCTCTCTCTCTTTCTCCCTCCCCCTCTCTCTCTTTCTCCCTCTCCCCCTCTCTCTCTTGTACCCTCCAATATGGATTCAGTAGAAGAGGTAAAACCACGATCTACTTTGACCACCAGGGGTCGCACTTTTTCCAAACGGTGCAGACTTGAATCTGAAGACCGCCCCTTCCGTGTGTGTGTGTGTGTGTGTGTGTGTGTGTGTGTGTGTGTGGGGCTTCCTGTAAATGTTGAGTCACATTAAAACGTTCTGCTCGCAGCGGAGCGTGTATCAGCGTGTCACTAAGCAACTGTTGTTCTGTTACCGTGACGACGTGACTGTTTACGTTGTTGACGTGACTGCTTATGTGTGTCGTTGAACCGTGTTTATGTTGACTGGTCCAAAACGTAGAAGAATAAAAGTTACTGAGGTCCCATGTGTGGGCCCTTCAGAGCCTCCAGTCCTAACCTCTGCCTGGAGGCAGGGTTCTCTGTTCTGGTCTCCTGCTCAGGGTTCTCTGTTCTGGTCTCCTGCTCAGGGTTCTCTGTTCTGGTCTCCTGCTCAGGGTTCTCTGTTCTGGTCTCCCTCTCAGGGTTCTCTGTTCTGGTCTCCCTCTCAGGGTTCTGTGTTCTGGTCTCCTGCTCAGGGTTCTCTGTTCTGGTCTCCTGCTCAGGGTTCTCTGTTCTGGTCTCCCTCTCAGGGTTCTCTGTTCTGGTCTCCTGCTCAGGGTTCTTGCGGTATCCTACGATCCGATTCCATTTGTTGGGGGTCGCGATTTCAATTCCCGATTCAACATCGGTTCTGGATTCGGTCCATTCAGGGGAACTGATTTCAGGGTCTCCTCCGTTGAGAAGAAGGAGTAAAGTGTGTAAGATGATGAGGTTTTTGAGCAAAGAGAATGTCAGCAATAATGTAAACACACAAAACCTAAAATTTAAAGTTCAAGTTTTGAATCTATTCAGAATCATACATGATAGGAATGCAGCTATTGCCTTTTCCTCACACACACACACACACACACACACACACACACACACACACACACACACACACACACACACACACACACACACACACACACACACACACACCTGCTATGACCTCCCCCAAGTTCTTGAGTAATTGACCTGGATGGTGCCTTCCATAGAGCTGTTGGTTAACACACACACACACACACACACACACACACACACACACACACACACACACACACACACACACACACACACACACACACACCGCAATGTCACGACTCCGTTCCCAAATGCCACTCCGTGTTTTCCCTGTCAGCCGTTTCCTACTGAACTCACCTGTTGTCAATCGCCCCTCATTACCAAGCTGTGTTTAAGCCGTGTCTGTTGTGTCACTCATTGCTGGATTATCATTCAGATTTTCAGAAAGCATCGCGTACGTTTCATGTTAAGTTCATTGTTGTTCTTCCTATCGATCCGCCGTGTTTTGACTCTCGACTACCTGTTACCGACCCCTGCTTGCCTTGACCACGTGTTCCTCTGCCTCAACCCTCGACTACCTGTTACCGACCCCTGCTTGCCTTGACCACGTGTTCCTCTGCCTCAGCCCTCGACTACCTGTTACCGACCCCTGCTTGCCTTGACCACGTGTTCCTCTGCCTCAACCCTCGACTACCTGTTACCGACCCCTGCTTGCCTTGACCACGTGTTCCTCTGCCTCAACCCTCGACTACCTGTTACCGACCCCTGCTTGCCTCGACCACGTGTTCCTCTGCCTCAACCCTCGACTACCTGTTACCGACCCCTGCTTGCCTTGACCACGTGTTCCTCTGCCTCAACCCTCGACTACCTGTTACCGACCCCTGCTTGCCTCGACCACGTGTTCCTCTGCCTTTGATCGGTTATCGCCGTGTCCTCCGACATTAAAGCACCTGTTCCATCTGTCTGTTCCCTCTCCTTTTGGGTCCCGCCCACACCCGGCCGTGACAGGATGCTAATTCTGTAGCGTGGTGGCAGCCGGCCGGTCCGTCCTAATCGCAGCATTAGCTCTTTTTGAAGCTTTCCAGGGGCTTGTAGGCTACCTGCTGACAAGAGATGGCTACAGCTCAGTCTTGTTGGTTACCTCTAGGGTACAGCGATGGGGTCCAGGGCGGGGTTTGAAAAGGAGCGGCTAGGCTAAGACGGCTTGGGTAGAGTGGGTTTCACTTCCCCTTCCTCTCTTGACTGTGAATGTCACCCGTCCAATCTTCTACCTCGGGCGGCGCCATCCTCTCGGAGAAGGTTGAACCCGACACTCCGGCCGGCCAATCACAAACACACACACACACACACACACACACACACACACACACACACACACACACACCACTCCCCCCCCTCATCCCTTGATGTGATGATCAGATGTCAGTGGACGATGTCGGACGGGGCCTTTAGGAAGCAGCTAGTCCAGTAGATAGGAGTTAGTTGGCAGGTGATTTACTAGAAGAAGGATTAGTGACCAAGTGATGGAGGAGAGAAGAACGCAAGTGGTGCAGGTGAGGAGTTAGTCAGTAGATGATGCAGAAGGACATAGTAAGCATATGATGTAGTTGGTGAGACTGATGTAGTTGGTGGGTAAGCAGGTGGTGCAGGGGTGAGCGAGTTAGCTAATGATCCAGGAGCAGAGATGGGAAGCTAATGATGTAGTACAGAGGAGTTAGTTAGTGGA
>JANIIK010002015.1:15000-20000 GCA_027704905.1 Muraenolepis orangiensis | reverse complement strand
TGTATACTGTATATGTGTGTGTGTGTGCGCGTGTTTTTATAAATATGTGTGTGTGTGTCATTTTATGTGTGTGTGTACTACTATATATGTGTGTGTGTATATGTATATAAATATGTGTGTGTATGTGTGTATGTGTGTGTGCACTTATAAATGTGTGTGTGTACTTCTTTATGCCTGTGTGTGTAATCTAAGTTTCTATGTGTGTGTGTGCATGCATCATGCATGTGTGTGTGTGTGTGTGTGTGTGTGTTTCCATATATGTGTGTGTAATTTGATATATGCGTCTGTGTGCATGTGTGTGTACTTCTATATCTGTGTGTGTTTTTGTATGTGTGTGTATACTTCTATGTGTGGGTGTGTGTGTGTGTACTTCTATATGTGAAACACACATGTGTGTGTGTTTATGTATATAAATATGTGTTTGTGTGCATAAATGTGTGTGTGTGTATTGATATAAGTGTGTGTGTGTATACATATGGTGTGTGTGTTTGTGTGTTTTTTTGTTGTTGTATGTTTGTGTATTTCTATGTGCATGTGTGGGAATTTTGCAGATGACACTCAACTGTTTCTCTCCTTTCCCCCCTCAGAAACCCAAATAGCAACACGCATCTCTAAATGCCTGGCCGACATCAGCAGATGGACAGCCGCCAACCACCTGAAGCTCAACCTTGACAAGACTGAGCTCCTCTTCATACCGGGGAAAGACTGCCCTCAGATGGACCTACTGGTCACCATCGAGAACACCCAAGTCTCCCCCTCAACCACAACAAGAGACCTTGGTGTGGTGGTAGATGACCAGCTGTCCTGCAATGCCAACGTCACCGCGGTGGCCCGATCTTGCAGAATTGCCCTCTACAACATCCGCAGGATCCGGCCCTTCCTCACACGTGAAGCGGCGCAGATCCTGGTCCAAGCGCTCGTCATCACCCGCCTCGACTACTGCAACTCTCTCCTGGCGGGACTCCCCACCTCTGCTACCAAGCCCTCCAACGCATCCAGAACGCAGCAGCACGCCTGGTATTCAACCTACCAAAATTCTCCCACGTGACCCTCTCTTCCGCGATCTCCACTGGCTTCCGGTAAATGCTCGCATCAAGTTCAAGACTCTGGTGCTGACCTTTAGGGCAGTCAATGGAACTGCCCCAGCCTACCTCCAGGCGTTGTTCAAGCCCTCCATCCCAGCCAGAGCGCTCCACTCAACTTCTGCCAGGTGACTTGTTCGACCTTCACTGATGACAACCAAGCATCGCTCATCCAAGACCCAGCTCTTCACGGCTCTGGCTCCACAGGTGGAATGAACTCCCGTCTCATGTCAGGACGGCAGAGTCCCTCGCCAGCTTCCGCAAGAGACTCAAGACCCACCTGTTCAGAGTCCACCTGGACTCTCCATGAACCCTCCTTCTCCTTTGTGAACCCCTAACTAACTGGGCAGACCGAATTTGGAGTGGCAGACTGTTCCACAACTTTGGGGCAGCCACCGCAAATGCTCGGTCGCCTTTAGTTTTTAGCCTAGACCTTGGGACATCTAAAAGTACCTCATTCGATGACCTCAGTGCTCTAACTGGGGTGCGAACATGGAGAAGTTCAGCTAGGTACTGAGGGGCCAGACCATTTAATGCCTTGAAGACAAACAACAATTTTAAAATCAATCCTGAAGCGAACAGGAAGCCAGTGCAGGGAAACCAGCAGCGGTGTAATGTGGTCACGCTTCTTTGTGCCGGTCAAGAGGCGCGCAGCAGCGTTCTGCACTAGCTGCAGGCGTCGTAGGGAGAGCTGGTCTAGACCCACATACAGACCATTACAATAGTCCAACCTGGACGAAATAAAAGCATGTATAACCCTCTTGAGGTCATTGCGAGAGAGGTAGGGCTTTATTTTGGACAGGAGCCTCAACTGGAAAAAGGAGCCTTTTACTACAGAGCCAATTTGTTTGTCAAATATCCTTAATGTTGATAACACGCTCTTATCACAGCTACTTAAGCAGGTGACCTGGCAGTACCAAATTGTGTTATTCATCTTGTTAATATGAATGCTTGTGAACTGCTCTATTTTGATGTTGGCGTACCTCAGCGTTATGCTATTGTCTGCTTCAACAAATGTACACCTTGTAAGTCGCTTTGGATAAAAGCGTCTGCCAAATGCCCTAAATGTAAATGTAGTTGTTTCCGTCCTGTTGATGAAGGGCCTATCAGCAGGTCCCAATGCTCTGTTGGCCACACGATTACCCAAGGACACGAGGCCCTAACAACATGTCTTTGAGGCCCTAACAACATGTCTTTGAGGCCCTAACAACATGTCTTTGAGGCCCTAACAACATGTCTTTGAGGCCCTAACAACATGGCTTTGAGGCTCTAACAACATGTCTTTGAGGCCCTAACAACATGTCTTTGAGGCCCTAACATCATGTCTTTGAGGCCCTAACAACATGTCTTTGAGGTCTTGTCAATTCTGGTGTCGGGAAGCAGAAGCAAAGTATACTATAGGACCAGATTAATAACCAGGTAACCATGACGACAAAGGTGCCAGTAAGGGCTTGGTGAACAAGGAGATACCGATGTCTTACTGTTAGGGATGTCCACCCAAGCTCTTCTTACAAGAACCAATGGGGTGTGGAATAACCGTCATGAGGGGAACACATCTTGGAGAGGAGGATGACCTGAATCTAGGGCTTTACGAGAGGAGGCGTGTCTCCAGGTAACATAACAGCCTCAACCATCCACTTCCTGATGAACTTTGGAACTCTTTGGTGGCTCACTTTACGATCCAGCCAGATACCAAGATAGTGTCAGTGACAGTTCCACGTTGACCTCTGAACCCTGACTGGTGCTGACATAACACACCATCTGTTGAGAGGTGAGCTGATTATTAACTAAGGACTCCAGGATTTGAGCAAGAAGGTACAATGTGGAAATTGGCCGATAGTTATTGAGATCATTTTTCTCACGCCTTTATCCAGTGGGACTACATGTGACAGGACTATATACTAAATGACTTATTTCCAGACTAAAGGATCAGAAGAGATAGCTTGAAGTCCTTCCTGAACCAGAGAGTGAATGAAGGCCTGTAGAGTGAACTGAGAGGTCTGGTTAAGGAGGGAACATGAGCCAGTACTTCATGGTGAGGAGGTAAAGGGGGTGGGGGAGGAGAGGAGGTGAGGAGGTAAAGGGGGTGGGGGAGGAGAGGAGGTGAGGAGGTGAGGAGGTAAAGGGGGTGGGGGAGGAGAGGAGGTGAGGAGGTGAGGAGGTGAGGGAGGAAAAGGGGGTGGGGGAGGAGAGGAGGTGAGGAGGTGGGGGAGGAGAGGAGGTAAAGGGGGTGGGGGAGGAGAGGAGGTGGGGGAGGTGAGGAGGTAAAGGGGGTGGGGGAGGAGAGGAGGTGAGGAGGTAAAGGGGGTGGGGGAGGAGAGGAGGTGGGGGAGGAGAGGAGAGGAGGTAAAGGGGGTGGGGGAGGAGAGGAGGTGAGGAGGTGAGGGAGGAAAAGGGGGTGGGGGAGGAGAGGAGGTGAGGAGGTGAGGGAGGTAGGGGAGGAGAAGAGTTGGGGGAGGTGAGGGAGGTGGGTGAGAAGAGGAGTTGGGGGAGGTGAGGGTGGAGGGGGAGGTGAGGAGGAGAGGGAGGTTGAGGGAGGTGAGGGTGGCGGGGGAGGTGAGGAGGTGAGGGAGGTGAGGAGGTGAGGGAGAAGAGGAGTTAGGGGAGGTGAGGGAGAAGAGGAGGTGGGGGAGGTGAGGAGGTGAGGGAGGTGAGGGAGGTGGGGGAGGTGAGGAGGTAAAGGGGGTGGGGGAGGTGAGGAGGTGAGGAGGTGAGGGAGGTGGGGGAGGAGAGGGATGAGGAGGTGAGGGAGGTGATGGACGTGAGGAGGTGAGGGAGAAGAGGAGTTGGGGGAGGTGAGGGTGGTGGGGGAGGTGAGGGAGGTGAGGAGGTGAGGGTGGTGGGGGAGGTGAGGAGGTGAGGGTGGTGGGGAGGTGAGGAGGTGATGGAGGTGAGGAGGTGAGGGAGAAGAGGAGTTGGGGGAGGTGAGGGAGGTGAGGAGTGGGGGAGGTGAGGAGGTGATGGAGGTGAGGAGGTGAGGGAGAAGAGGAGTTGGGGGAGGTGAGGGAGGTGGGGGAGGTGAGGAGGAGAGGGAGGTTGGCCGCTCCCTCTTCCTCGTGACCAGCACACAGTCCTATAGAACATTCAGTTCTATAGGACTGTCAGTTGGTTTGTTTACGTGGTTCCATGTCCAATAAACGTCCCGTTTGGACTTTGAATTCACCTCCGACTCCCGTCTCTCAGCACTACAGGGTGTGTGTTTCAATATGGGTTTGTGTGTGTTTTTATAAATGTGTGTGTGTTTCTATAAGTGTGTGTGTATTTAAATGTGTGTTTGTGTATTTATAAATGTGTGTGTATTTCTATAAGTGTGTGTGTATTTAAATGTGTGTTTGTGTATTTATAAATGTGTGTGTTTCTTTAAGTGTGTGTGTATTTATAAATGTGTGTGTATTTATGTAAGTGTGTATGTGTATTTATAAATGTGTGCGAGTTTCTATAAATGTGTGTGTATTTAAATGTGTGTTTGTGTATTTATAAATGTGTGTGTTTCTATAAGTGTGTGTGTATTTATATAAATGTGTGTGTGTGTGTGTGTATTTATAAATGTGTGTATTTATATAAATGTGTGTGTATTTTAATGTGTGTTTGTGCATTTATAAATGTGTGTGTATTTATATATGTGTGTGTGTATTTCTATAAGTGTGTTTGTATTTATAAATGTGTGTGTATTTCAATATGTGTTTGTTTGTGTATTTATAAATGTGTGTGTATTTCTATAAGTGTGTGTGTGTGTGTGTTTATTTATATAAGTGTGTGTGTGTATTTATAAATGTGTGTGTATTTAAATGTGTTTATTTATGTATAAATTTGTTTGTTTCGATAAGTGTGTGTGTTCTTCTATAAGTGTGTGTGCATTTATAAATATGTGTGTGTGCATATATAAATATGTGTGTGTGCATTTATATAAGTGTGTGT
>JANIIK010002015.1:0-10000 GCA_027704905.1 Muraenolepis orangiensis | reverse complement strand
CTGTGATCCAGAGCCCATTGTGTCCAGTTCTATGGAAATACCCTACGGATGTGATTGGTTTAATTTGATAGGTGTGCTTATTTAGGACTATATCTCTTAATAAATACAGAACATGAAGCCTACTGTCTCTCATGTCGTGTATGGCGTGTGAAACCATTGGTAGAGTCCAGATAAAAGATGATGTCTTTAAACAAGGACGGCCTTGTAGCTGAAGGAAAGTACAACCACTTGGACACAATGAGGACAATAGAAATACACACGCATGCATGCACACACCCACACATATATAGAAGTGCAAACACACACACACTCATAGAAACACACACACACACAAACACACACACACACTCCTAGAGTCTCACCTCACACCTCAGCTATATCCGACCACTCCCTGTTTACTTTCAAGGTGGTGGTATCTCGCCTCACTCAAGAAGAAGACTTTAACTGCCTTATCTGCAGTATTCCACTCTGCTGCTCTCTTATTGTTAAAAGTGAACCACCAGGGGGCCAGCTCCTTGGATCAATGAGGAGACTCACACCCTAGAACAAAGCTGCAGAACACTAGAGCGCTAATGGCGTTCAATGAAACTTGAAGTCTATCATCTGGCATGACAGCCTGCTCATCTATAAAGCTGCTTTAACTACTTCCAGGAACGCCTGCTTCTCAAGTGCTATCAACTTAAACAAGAACAACCCTAAGTTAATGAAATGTAAACACTTTAAATGAACATCAAGCTCTAGGATTGATACTTAATGAAATGTAAACACTTTAAATGAACACCAAGCTCTAGGATTGATACTTAATGAAATGTAAACACTTTAAACGAAAAACATCAAGCTCTAGGATTGATACTTAATGAAATGTAAACACTTTAAATGAACATCAAGCTCTAGGATTGATACTTAATGAAATGTAAACACTTTAAATGAACACCAAGCTCTAGGATTGATACTAATGTGACCGACCCAAGCCCAGGGCTTACTTTATTGATACAGCGCCACCTCCTGTGTAGGAGGAGTCAAACCTTAATATGAGCTGGTGAGGAATTCAATATATATAGACAATGTTTCCCCACTAGAAGGTGTTCAAATGAATGAGTGAGAGGAAAAGACTGTATACCAAAAGTAAATGGCTTTAACCTCACAGGGTTCTATTAAACACATGGGCATGGCCCAGCACAGAGGAGACAGACCACACCCATAATCACATGGACTGTGTTACAATGGGCAGTGGTGGTAGGACCCAGAACGCAGACCAAACACCAGTGAAGTGATAACGTGAGGCTTTATTAAAGTAAACACAACCATAGAGCGATCGGGGACAGGCCAGGGGTCTGCACACCGGGAGGTCGATCAGCGGAGTACCGACAGGTAGGAGACAGGCGAGTGTATTTACCAGAAGGCTGGTACGGTGCCATCGAGGGAGTACAACGTACCATCTAGCAACGAAGTAAAGGGACCCCAGGGTATATGTACCCCCAGGGGAGGGGATTAACCTAATCAGCAACTGCCCACAGGTGCGTTGGTGCGCCACCAAAACCCGCGCCTTGGCCACGCCCCCTGTCACCCACCGTAACCGGGACAGACTGAACACGTTCAAAATAACCACAAGACAAAACCAATACATCAAAGATGAGCACCACACGTCTAAGAGGGCACTCAACAAAAGACACAAAATAATGTACACACAAGACACGCAGCCCAATGCACACATGAGACACGCAGCCCAATGCACACATGAGACACGCAGCCCAATGCACACATGAGACACGCAGCCCAATGCACACATGAGACACGCAGCCCAATGCACACATGAGACACGCAGCCCAATGCACACATGAGACACGCAGCACAATGCACACATGAGACACGCAGCCCAATGCACACATGAGACACGCAGCCCAATGCACACATGAGACACGCAGCACAATGCACACATGAGACACGCAGCCCAATGCACACATGAGACACGCAGCCCAATGCACACATGAGACACGCAACACAATGCACACATGAGACACGCAGCACAACGCACACATGAGACACGCAGCACAATGCACACATGAGACACGCAGCCCAATGCACACATGAGACACACAGCACAACGCACACATGAGACACGCAGCCCAATGCACACATGAGACACGCAGCCCAATGCACACATGAGACACGCAGCACAATGCACACATGAGACACGCAGCCCAATGCACACATGAGACACGCAGCCCAATGCACACATGAGACACGCAGCCCAATGCACACATGAGACACGCAGCACAATGCACACATGAGACACACAGCACAACGCACACATGAGACACGCAGCACAACGCACACATGAGACACGCAGCACAATGCACACATGAGACACGCAGCACAATGCACACATGAGACACGCAGCACAATGCACACATGAGACACGCAGCACAATGCACACATAAGACACGCAGCCCAATGCACACATGAGACACGCAGCCCAATGCACACATGAGACACGCAGCCCAATGCACACATGAGACACGCAGCACAATGCACACATGAGACACGCAGCACAATGCACACATGAGACACGCAGCCCAATGCACACATGAGACACGCAGCACAATGCACACATAAGACACGCAGCCCAATGCACACATGAGACACGCAGCACAATGCACACATGAGACACGCAGCCCAATGCACACATGAGACACGCAGCCCAATGCACACATGAGACACGCAGCCCAATGCACACATGAGACACGCAGCACAATGCACACATGAGACACGCAGCACAATGCACACATGAGACACGCAGCCCAATGCACACATGAGACACGCAGCCCAATGCACACATGAGACACGCAGCCCAATGCACACATGAGACACACAGCACAATACACACATATGGGGTTCGCTTAGTGCAAAAACTACAGGTGTATGGGGTTCGATTTGTGCAAAAACGATGTCCTAATTTGTCGTCTTCCCTGTTGTTGGTCGTGTTGTTAGGCATGTCGTCTTCCCGGTCGTTGGTTTTGTCGTCCCTCCCCGTCGTTGGTCGTCCTGATGCCCCATAGTGGTCCGTGAATGCATTGCAAGTGGGCCACTGTAGGTCGTGTTGTTAGGCACGTCGTCTTCCCGGTCGTTGGTCTTGTCGTTACTCTTGTCGTCTTCCCCGTCGTTGGACTTCCTGACGCCCCTAGTGGTCCGTGAAGGCATTGCATGTGGTCTGGTCGTTGGTCTTCTGAATGAAATCATTTTTAATTCAAATCAGTCAATCGAGTTTCAGGGGTATGAAGTGAGCAAATGTGTTCAACACCAACTTATGGTTTAAAATTAATATTTTGCCCAAATTTTGGAGAAATTATGTCACATCTTCACAGCTACAGGGGGCTAGAATCGCGCTTTTATATACAACGTGAATTCATTCGGTGCGTCATAATATATAATAATTAATCTGCAGATTAATTATTATTGACCTTCATACTGAGATAATCCCCCTATTGATTCAATCTGAGCACATAAGGGCTGAAACGAATTATTCCCACAATCTATTAATCTGATTTGTTGTGGCAATTCAATAATTATTCATTATTATTATTATTATTATTATTTATTAATTAGACTATTTCCACAGAGCACTGATATTCTGCAGTTAGTGTTTAAAGTGCATTAGGATGGTCACTCGCAAATTCTTGGGCAAATCAGCCGCTCAATTTAGAATGCACGCGTATTCTCACCTTTACGGTAAATCCATGCAAACGGACCAGTTTCTTATTCTACATCCACGGAGCTGATGGCTTCAGCCTTTTTATCTTCATTTGATGTGGAATAAAACACAATTTTCCCAGTCTTAATGAAACTTGTACTTCTTCCTAGACTACATGTACACGTAATATGAAGTACTTTTACTGTGGACTTTTTGAGCAATCCTATGTCAAAGTCCCTCACAGGAATTGTCACAACAAATCAGATGAATAGATTGTGGGAATAATTAGTTTCAGCCCTTATGCGTCCTCTAGGGTTTCCTCAGGGTTTCTACAGAAATAAACATTTTTCGGTGTGGCAGATTTATTTAATTTTATTTTATTTATTTAGATTTATTTACTGTCTGCAGGTCAGGATCTAGAATTAAAACCATTCAGCCTCCAGGCCATCGAGAGCTCTTAGGATGCATTATGGTGACCATTGGCCAACTCACCCAGCAAGCTACCATCACACAGATACAAGCAGGGAAAAGGCTAATGGGATTTATTAACATGAACAATAAAAGAACATTAAAGAACAATAATCAAACAAACAAGAACACCTAATTAGGAACTGAACTAACAAATAATAAATACAAATGATTTAAACTAAGCCAAAGTGTGGGGCCTGAACAATGCCAGACTCCATGTATTCCTCAAACAAGGAGTAGTTAGTGTGCAGGGGCAGGCGCAGAATACCCTCACACGTGTTGGCCTCAGGGAACCTTCTAATGTTCCCTTCATCGGCATGGAGGAACTCAGTGATGGGCTGGTGGGCGGGATGCTGTCAGCCCCTGAGGAACTCAGTGATGGGCTGGAGGTTGAAGCCACGGGGCGGATGCTGTCAGCCCCTGAGGAACTCAGTGATGGGCTGGAGGTTGAAGCCACGGGGCGGATGCTGTCAGCCCCTGAGGAACTCAGTGATGGGCTGGAGGTTGAAGCCACGGGGCGGATGCTGTCAGCCCCTGAGGAACTCAGTGATGGGCTGGAGGTTGAAGCCACGGGGCGGATGCTGTCAGCCCCTGAGGAACTCAGTGATGGGCTGGAGGTTGAAGCCACGGGGCGGATGCTGTCAGCCCCTGAGGAACTCAGTGATGGGCTGGAGGTTGAAGCCACGGGGCGGATGCTGTCAGCCCCTGAGGCCAACTCAAGAACCTGCTCCAGGGACACAGGTCGAGTTCCCTCTAAAGGAGAAGGAAAACACAAACAAACAATAACACTACATTACATTTAGCAGACGCTTTTATCCAAAGCCACTTAAGTGAGGAAAAACATTCAAGTTACAGTGCAAAGGAGGCATAGCAGTATAGTACTAGAGAATTCTACCAAGATAAGTGCAAGAAGGATTAATAACATGTAAAGACATAGTAGTTAGGGTGTAGGAGGTGGGGTCGGAAAAGGAGAGTCTTCAGGAGACCCGTGAAGGTACAGAGGGACGCCCCATCTCTGACAGGTTTTGGTAGCTCCTTCCACCAGAGGAACAGTCTGGACTACGACTGAGAACAGTCTGGATTGAGATTGCCTCGTGTGTAGGGATGGCAAAGCTAGCCGACGCTCCATTGAGGAGCGTCGTGGCCGTGATGGAGTATTAGCCTGTATGATTCAGCTCAGATAGATAGGTGCCCAGTGACACTAATATTATAGCAACATTCATAGTATCCAAAATTGAAAGTGATAAAATAAAAATACAATGGTATGAACATTACCTCAAATAAAACATTGCACTGAGCATAAATATCTGTATTGAATAGAGAAAAAGTATGACATACCCTCCAGCTCAACCAACCAGGCTCTCCAAAACGCAGTTGTTTGGTTCTCCACTCGACGCCTGTTGGTCCCTTGTTCAGAATACTGAACCTTAAAAAGTCCCACCAGGTCGTCCGTCTGTAGGGGTTGTTGGCCACCCTCAAATAGAGGTTTTAAGAACTCTGGGTAGGCCTTGACCGCCTCCGCCACACCCAGGGTTTGTAAACCATCAACCTGACAAAGCAGAAGTGTTAAAGTTAAGTGGAAACAAAAGTGTTTCTTTTCAGAGTCAACAGACAAGCAAGATTCCCTCCACCTGCACACATTCTGCCTTGATTTACACAGGATTGACAGGGGTGCTATTGTCGTCAAGTGCCTTCCTCCTGTAGATTTGATGAGCTGTATATTACGGATGGTATTTATCCCTATTATTGAGCTTTGAACAGTCAGATATTAGACTTTTGTTGCATTACATTTGTTACGCTTGCCTGGCTCTTGACAATGCAACAAAGAGGGAGACCACACATGGTTGTCATTAATAGTATATTTAATGAAGAAAGAAGAAGAATGTTATATTACAGAAAAGGTTGGATTGAAATAATGATTAGAGAAAATGATAACCACAACTAAAATGGCTGCTGGTCGACGAGAAAGAGAGAAAGGCCGTGTTCCATTTCAGAGTCTGCAGCCTAAAAGGCTGCATTTGAAGGCTGCATACGTCACAGCCGCCGCGACAAGGCTGTCCCATTCCGTAGGCTCCTTCAAATGCAGCCTTCAAATGCAGCCTAAATTTCCCGAATTTGAAGTGTGCATCGATGCACACTTCTGCAGCCTTCGGTGCCAGAATATCCCAGAATGCATTTCGCACCAACCGAACAGAATTGTGGGCCGTGTTCAATTTCAGGACAGAATTTGAGCCCGGCTAAAAGCAGTTTTAGATATCGCTGTAGCACTGTAATTCAGTCACTTTATTAAGTTTTATTATTTTATTACGCGACAATATACCTATTTAGATTATACATATTTTGTCAGTTTATCCAAATAAAGCCTGTTTAGAAATATGCTACGGCGATTTCGGAGATGCCGGGAGCCGCATATGGGAAGCGCTGGCGCGGGCCAGCTGGTCTCCCAGGCCGCCAGTGTGTGTGTGTGTGTGTGTGTATATATATATATGTGTGTATATATCTATATCTATATATCTATATCTATATACCTATATCTATCTATATCTATATCTATATCTCTCTATATCTATATATATATATATCTATCTATATCACAATAAAGATTGGTTAATATTGGTGAAGTTATAATTCCTATTAATATATATATATCTATATATATATATATATATTAATAGGAATTATAACTTCACCAATATTAACCAATCTTGATTTACCCATGGTTCTCTCTTAGCCGAAATAACATCAAACGTCGACGCCGGCGGTGAAACTCCAGCTCCTTAAGTTCATTAGTTAAAAAGAATACTGAATACAAATCATCCATTTTTAACACGCAATTGATTTTCCTCGTATTATTAAACTCTCAAAAAGAGGCTTCTAGTTGGACTATCTCCGCGGCTCTGGTCAGCGCGCGACGACGGTGGGCGTGGAGCTTCGTGACGCAGCTGGTGACGCATTCAGGAAGTACTCCGTAGGCTAGACCGTCCCATTTAACAAGTTTTTGAAGCAGCCTTCGAAGCAGCCTTAAGACTGCAGCCTTCGGATGCAGCCGAAGGATGCAGCCTTAAGGCTGCAGACCCTGAAATGGAACACGGCCAAAGATCCATGACCCTGGGCTGATATTATTGTCTCCAGGACAATTAACAACATTGGGTACACCTGGTGGTCTATCTGGAAAGAGAAGAAGAAACCCCACACAGGACACAGGATAACAGCGCCCACTATGGGACCATATGTGGAACGTCACATCCCCCCCCTTAAAACAGAGACCTACCAAAAAGGTCTCTGTAAAATCTGTCCCCAATTTTTCAGCACCACTAATAATCAAAAATACAAATTATAATGATTGTGGGAATACTACCATCCGGCCAGAGGAACTGGGGATCTCCACCACACGGTCTGACCAACTCAACCTCCCCCACAACCTGCCCACCCTCCAGCAATTCCTGGTACCGGGGAAAAGCTCTATTTAAGGAGGGAGAAGCAAGAGAGAGAGAGACAGTTAGTTAACGACAATGGTATCAGACCGACAGCATCGACTCACCCAGCCCCTCCGGAGCACGGGACAACGCATCCGCGATTACGTTCTCCACACCGCGAATGTGTCTAATCGTGATGTTATACGGCTGCAGAAACAACGTCCACTTCATAAGGCGCTGGCTCGGACTCTACAGAGAATGCAAAAAGGTCAGGGGGTTATGATCTGAATAAACGACCACTGGATGGGACCCCCCTCCCACATAAACATCAAAGTACTGCAGAGCCCAAACCAGAGCCAATGCCTCTTTTTCGATGGTTGAATAATTCAATTGGTGAGTATTAAACTTTTTAGAAAAGTAACTGACCGGTTGATCTACCCCCTGATCATCAGTCTGCAAAAGAACCCCCCCAGTCCCAACATGACTAGCGTCCACTTGCAACTGGAACGGGTGATCCAAGCGAGGTGCCGCCAGGACAGGAGCCGTACTTAACAGCATTTTTACCTGTTCAAAAGCCCGCTGGCAACTTGGAGACCATTCAAACTTGGCCCTCAATCTTAATAAGTTAGTCAAAGGGACGACCACTGTTGAGAAATTGAAACAGAAGTTGCGGTAATAACCCACCATCCCTAAAAAACGTCTAAGCTCCGTCTTCGAGGTGGGGGGTGGAAACTGATCAATAGCACGGACCTTAGCCCTCACTGGCCGGACCTGCCCTTGCCCTACCACCTTACCCAAATATGTGACAGTTGCTTTTGCAAATTCACATTTTGCCAAGTTGATAGTAAGGTTTGCAGCCCTCAGTCGTACAAACAGTGAATGGATCCGTTCTATATGTTGCTCCCACGTGTCGCTATACACCACAATGTCGTCAAGGTAACCCGCACAGCCATCCAGCCCTGCAACCACCTGATTCATCAGGCGCTGAAAAGTCGCCGGCGCATTACGAAGACCAAAACTCATGACATTGTACGAATACAACCCAGACGGTGTAATGAAAGCAGATATTTCTCGGGCGCGAGGGGTCAGTGGGACCTGCCAATACCCCTTAAGCAAATCAAATTTGCTAACGAATTTGGCAGACCCCACCTCATCCACACAGTCCTCCATCCTGGGCAAAGGAAATGAGTCAGGTTTAGTCACATTATTAACTTTTCGATAGTCTGTGCAGAACCTATCTGTCATGTCTGGTTTTCCTACCAACAAACACGGTGATGCCCAACTGGCGTTTGAAGGAACAGCCAGCCCGTTCTCTAATAAATACTGAACCTCAGTATCCATGCGGCGGCGTTTCTCCAGAGGGACTCGATAGAACCGCTGACGAATCGGCTTCGCCTCCCCAACGTCTATGTCGTGCTGCACTAAGTGGGTACAAGAAGGGGTATCCAAAAACAATGAGGGAAATGCAACAAGCAACCCCTCTAACTCTCTACAGTTTCTCTCAGTCAAATGACCAAACAGAACTGATACATCAGCCAACATCTCAGAATTCTTGAGCCGAGGACGCAAAACACCGTCTCCAGGCCCACTCACATCCTCCTCCCACCCTGCTGCCACCACAGGAGTGGATGGAGATGGAGATACCCCATTCACTGTGGTCAACACCACCGGCTTCACCTCAAAGACCGCATCTTCTCCGGCCCTAGGTGAACGAGAATAATAACATTTTAGTAAGTTTATGTGACAAAGTTGTGTAGACTTTCTACGGTTTGGAGTATCGATCAAATAATTCTGTTCCGACACCTGTCGTACAACAGAGTAGGGACCAGTAAATTTTGCCTGGAATGGCGAACCAGGTATAGGCAATAACGCCAACACTTGGTCCCCAGGACAGAACACTCGTGGTTCAGTCCGGCGATCAAACAGTCTCTTAATTTTACTTTGTGCCACAGTCAAATGCTCACTCGCCATTTTTCCCGCCAGATGTAACCTCAGGTGAAAACCATGCACATAATCGATCAAGTTGGTCGGTGGATCAGCGGTCCTAAGACCATCTTGTAGCACCCCTCACCTTGTGCCCAAACACCAAATCACTTGGACTAAACCCTGTACTCTCCTGTACAACCTCCCGTGCTGCCAACATGAGCCAAGGCAGTCCCTCCTCCCAATCCCTCTTAAGCTCCATGCAATAAGAGCGCAACAATGACTTCAATGTTTGATGAAACCTCTCTAGGGCACCCTGACTCTGAGCATGATACACGCTGGCGGTGTTGTGCTTAACACGTAACTGACTCAAAACTTCAGCAAACATTTTTGATGTAAAGTTTGTCCCTTGGTCACTCTGTATGACCCGAGGAATACCGAAAATGGATATGAACTGAGTCAGTGCCTTTACAACTGATCTGGTCGTAATCGTACGAAGAGG
>JANIIK010002014.1:0-17418 GCA_027704905.1 Muraenolepis orangiensis | reverse complement strand
CCCTCGGAACGACGGCAGTTGGCAGTTGAGGCGTACCGGTTGGCCGTAGCGGTGGAGCAAAGCTCTGGCTTGGGTCCAGGTCCGACGGCAGCGACGGATGAAGGCCTGGACAGACAGGCAGGAGACCTCCTTCTCCAGGGCTGGGAATAGCGGAGGCTGGAATCCATAGGCACACTGGAAAGGGGATAGTGCAGTGGCCGAGATGACCAGCGTGTTGTGGGCATACTCTACCCACAGGAGTTATCTTGACCAGGAGGAGGGGTGCATGGCCACGGTGCACCGCAGTGCTGTCTCCATCTCCTGGTTCTTTGGGGTGGAACCCAGATGAGCTGACGGTGGCCCGTCAAAACACCGACGTGAACTGGGGCTCCCGGTCGGAGACCACGACGGTGGCGAGACCATGTAGCCGGAAGACAGGACCAGTTCATCTGTCTCCTTGGCCGAGGGGATTTTGGGCAGGGGAATGAAGTGGGCCATCTTGCTGAACCGATCCACCACCGTCAGGATGGCGGTGTGTCCGTTGGACAGTGGCAGACCGGTAACAAAATCCACGAATAAGTGGGACCAGGGATGATGGGGCACAGGCAAAGGTTGCAGGAGACACGCCGGAGCCCGATGAGAGGGCTTATGCTGGTTGCAAACCGGACAGGCGTTGACAAATTCCCGAGTGTCCTCCTCCATGGTGGTCCACCAGAACCTCTGCTGCAGGACCCCCTTGGTGCGTTGAATCCCGGGGTGGCAGGAGAGCAGGGAGTTGTGGGCCCAAATGAGGACATCAGACCTCAATGGCTGGGGAACAAACAGACGATTAGGAGGGAAGGTGCTCGGACCGGGCTGGCCCACCAGGGCGGCCTTGACCCTCTCCCCCACCTATCTCCCAGACAAGAAGGGCCATCAACCGCGGAGCAGGTACGATGGTGTCAGGACCCTTAGCCTGCTCCCCCCCCTCCACAAACTGGCATGACAGAGCGTCGGCCTTGACGTTACGGGATGGTAGGAAAGGGAGAAGTTGAACCTTGTGAAGAAAAGGGACCACCTGGCCTGTCGGGAGTCCAGCCTTCTGGCGGACTGGATGTACTCCAGGTTCTTGTGGTCAGTCCAAACCAATAAGGGCAACTTGGTCCCTTCATGCCAGTGGCGCCACTCCTCCAAGGACAACTTCACCGCTAGTAGCTCCCGATTCCCAATGTAGTACTTCCTCTCTGCCAGTGTTAGTCGCCGAAAAAAAACCGCACAAGGGTGGAGCTTCTGGTCATCGGCAGACCGCTGAGACAGGATGGCTCCTACCCCCATGTCGGAGGCGTCCACCTCTACCACAAACTGTCTCTCAGGATCCGGGACTTGGAGGATGGGAGCGGAGGTAAACCGAGCCTTGAGTCCTTGGAAGGCCTTCTCAGCAGAGGAGGACCACTGGAACGAAATCTTGGTTGATATGAGGGCCGAGAGCGGAGCAGCTACTGAGCTGTAGCCGCGGATCCGATAGAAGTTTGCGAACCCAAGGAAACGTTGCAGCTGCTTGCGGGACTCAGGAGCAGGCCAGGATGTAACCGCGGTCCATCTGCATGCTCCCCTGTCCCACAATATACTCCAGGAACGAGATGGAGGAATGGAACTCGCACTTCTCCGTCTTCACAAAAAGGGAGTTCTCGAGGAGGCGCTGGAGGACTGCCTGGACGTGGTGAACATGCTCCTTCCTGTTCTTCGAAAAAATAAGGATGTCATCCAGGTAAAAAAACACATGCTTGTTTAGCATGTCCCTCAACACGTCGTTAGCCAATGCCTGGAACACTGCCGGGGCGTTGGTAAGACCAAACGGCATCACCAGATATTCGTAATGGCCGGTGGACGTGTTGAAGGCCGTCTTCCACTCATCCCCCTCCCGGATCCGGACCACAGGCGTTCCACAGATCCAGCTTTGTATAGATCACGGCTCCCTGTAGCGACTCAAAGGCGGATGATATCAGTGGGAGCGGGTAACGGTTCTTTTTCGCAGGAAACAGGCAGGGCAGACGAACCAGGCAGGGACAGGCAGAGGTGTAGACAGGGACAGGCGGTAGATCGGGAACCAGGTGGGCGGAAGAACCAGGCAGGACAGGCAGAGGCGTAGTCAGGGACAGGCGGTAGATCGGGAACCAGTTGTGTCTGTGAATAAAGGACATTATGGTATCTTTTACCTCATTAAAAAGGAAAATAAAAGCAAGTGATATTTTAGCGTTTATATTTGAAACTTCTCACCCGGGGGTGAGATGCGTATGTGGCTTTTCTTTTAAGTGGTAAGCCTGTAAGATTTCTTGTCATTGCGTTGTGATATAATTATAGTCATCATAATGCCGCAATTTACCTCATAGTTACTATGGCAACACATCTGGTTGTCAACGTCCCCAAGGAGAACTCGGAAAACACTGAACTATTATTTCTGGAGCTTCACAACATTTGTCGTATCACAGGTGGGAGAACAGGAGATGGTGAGTCTCTCTGCTGTGGAACAGAAAGTTGTGGCCGTCTTTCTATTGGTTGTTTCTGTGTTGGAGTTTTGGTGTCCTCCCACACCCTCTTCTCCCCTCTATAGTCCTCTCTCCTCTCCTCTCCCCCTCATCTCACCTGCTTTCCCTTTCTTTGCTTTCCCTTTTCTCTCTGCTTTCCCCCCTCATACTCTCCTATCTCTCTCTCTCTCTCTCCCTCTCTCTCTCTCTCTCTCTCTCTCTCTCTCTCTCTCTCTCTCTCTCTCTCTCTCTCTCTCTCTCTCTCTCTCTCTCTCTCTCTCTCTCTTTCTCTCTCTCTCACAGACAGATGGATGAGGTATCGGACCAGATGCCAGCTGTGGTGCTCGCTGTCGGACGCTGTGCACTCAGCTTGATGTCCCCTGGCCAAGAAGACCTCCCCCTCCTTTGTACTTCACTTCTCCTCCATGAAGAGAGAGAGAGAGAGAGGAGAGAGAGAGGAGAGAGAGAGAGAGGAGAGAGAGAGAGAGGAGAGAGAGAGAGAGAGAGAGAGAGAGAGAGAGAGAGGTTGAGGGGATGATGGAGAGAGAGGTAAAGGGGAAGGAGAGAGGGAGAGGCATTTGGAATGCAGTCTCTATTCCAATCCAACCAATCATTCAGGTTTTTATCTTCAACCTGTTCATCATTAATGTGTTTATCATTAAAGTGTTCATCATTCAGGTGTTCATCAATAAAGGGTTCATCAATAAAGGGTTCACCATTAAAATGTTCATCATTCAGGTGTTCATCATTCAGTTGTTCATCATTAAAGGGTTCATCATTCAAGTGTTCATCATTCAAGTGTTCATCATTTAAGTGTAAATGTATGTGTTTGTCATTCAAGTGTTCATCATTTAAGTGTTAATTTAAGTGTTTGTCATTCAGTGCTCATCATTCAGGTGTTCATCATTAAAGTGGTTATCATTCAGGTGTTCATCTCCGCATAACTATACTATCTTAATCTACTCATCAGGACAGAGTGTGGAATCTGCACTCTGCACTGATGAGTATAAAAATAAAAATATATATTTTCAGCGAAAAATTATTGAGACGTTAATTAAAGGAACGGTTGAATAGAACAGAAATAAATGTGAGTGATTAGACTCTCTCTCTTCTTCTCTCTCTCTCTCTCTCTCTCTCTCTCTCTCTCTCTCTCTCTCTCTCTCTCTCTCTCTCTCTCTCTCTCTCTCTCTCTCTCTCTCTGCAATTTATTTGATTGTTTTATACAAGATAAGGTAAGATAAGATAAAATGCCTTTATAGTCACTGTATTCATAATACAATGAATTTGCGATTGTCTATCACAGTCATAGGGACGGGCACCACTACACCACCTCCTCCACAACCACCACCGCCTCCATCACCACCACCCTCACCTCAAACATATCCATCACTACCACCACCATCATCATTACCTCCGAAGCCTCCATCACTACCACCACCACAATCACAACCACCACCGCCTCCATCACCACCACCCTCACCTCAAACATATCCATCACTACCACCACCATCATCATTACCTCCGAAGCCTCCATCACTACCACCACCACAATCACAACCACCACCGCCTCCATCACCACCACCCTCACCTCAAACATATCCATCACTACCACCACCATCATCATTACCTCCGAAGCCTCCATCACTACCACCACCACAATCACAACCACCACCGCCTCCATCACCACCACCCTCACCTCAAACATATCCATCACTACCACCACCATCATCATTACCTCCGAAGCCTCCATCACTACCACCACCACAATCACAACCACCACCGCCTCCATCACTACAACCACCGCCTCCATCACTACCACCACCGCCTCCATCACTACCACCACCTTCGCCTTCATCACTACTACCACCACCACCACTACCACTCCCACTACCACCACCACCACCATTACTACCACCACCACCACTTCCACCACCACTATAAATGCCACCACTACCACTATCACACCCCTGCAGCCTAACCCTCCCCCCCTCCACCCTCCTTCCTTCCTCCCTCTTTCTCCCCCCCTAGCTCTTCAGAAACTGAAGGGTCCAAGAATGCAGTCAGTGATGCTCGGCGGGGTGGCTAATGGAGCACTTGTTGGGTTGTAATTGGCCTGAAGAACTGGACTGTAATCTGAGAGCGGAGAGAGGACGGAGGATGGAGAGGAGCTCCTCCCTGTTAATCAGTGGACACAAAGAGAATCCTTCCGGTTCATTAGTGGGCTCATGAGCTGTTAATCCCGAATGAAACGCTGTGTTTCTGTCATGAAGGAGAGCCTTTCCTCACATCCACCCTGTTATACGTCAGACCATGAAACAGAACCTCAGAGCCAAATCAAACCTCAGAAAAGTGCTCCGAAAATTATCTAAATCGTAGATTTCAGAAGTTTCTTTTTCTCCTAACGTCAAAATGTTTACCGAGACATTTACAACTGACCGTAGACCATCAATCACACGGATAAGCGTTCAGCCCGAGAAAGTCACGGGGGTTGTGTGACAGCTTTAACCTTAAACGCGAACGCTCCCAAGCTAAGCGTACACAGCGAGGACCACGCTAAGCTAAGCGGTGACAAGCTAAACGGAGGCCAAGGGCTAACACGGAGCCATGGTCTCCGTTTTAGCCCCCCACTGCTGCTGCTGCTGCCTCTCCACACGCCTCTCCCGAGTCCTGGAGCTCTACGTCCCACGATGTGTAATGTAAACCCTCTCTCTCTCTCTCTCTCTACCTCGTTATGTCTCCCTGTTTATATCCCCCCCCTCCATCTCCTCCTCTTCTACCCCTCTCTCTCCTCCTCTCCCTCTCTCTGTCTTGCTGTCTGTCCCCCCCCCCCCCCTCTCTCTCTTTACCTCTCTCTTGTGTTTGTATAGCTGTGTTCACGTTGAATCAATCAGGGTATGTTGTGGTGTCCCTGTGTGCATGTGCTAGGAGAATTACATCTTTACATCTACATCTCCTACTGAGGACTCATTCTTCATCTCCTTCTGAGGCCTTCCTACTTTATCTTCACTCTCCCTCTTTCTCCTCCTCCTCCTCCTCCTCCTCCTCCTCCTCCTCCTCCTCCTCCTCCTCCTCCTGATCCAGGCAACCCACCAAGTTGATGGCTTTGTGTCCAGCGTACTCAGACTGGGGTCTCCACCGCCAAGAGAGTGCGAGAAAGAGAGAGAGAGAGAGAGAGAGTTTCGTCTCCTGGGACAGAAGCATCTGCTCGAACAGTAATCAGTAAACAGAACAAAATAAATAAAACAAAATAAAATGCCGTACAAATCAGCTTGTATGTTACGTCCTCTTGCGGGTTCCCATTAAGTTGGTTCTATTCCCCAAGAATATAAACACACGCACACACACACACACACACACACACCAACATGTATTACGATGGTTTTTTCAAGACAACTCCCAGTGTGCGTCTGTCAAAATCCACCTGTTCTCCTTCGGCCGAATGCTCAAAGGATCCCCCGAAACTAAACAACGAAGACAGTGAGTGATCAACAGCCCTGAGACTCTCCTCCTCCTCCTCATCCTCATCCTCCATGAATAGACGACAACAGCTTGTTTGAAGGGAGTTCATTACTGTTATAGCGGTACGAAGGAGAGCCGTCACCTGAGGAACATCTGGCTAGAAGGGAACAGTTGTTTGACGCTTTTTAAATCCAACCTAGAGTTGTTGTTGATGTTTGAACTGGAGGTCTGATAGACAGAGGACGATGGAGAGAGACAGAAACAGAGACAGTCTAACAATGTCCTGTTTAGACTAGAACAGTCTAACAATGTCAAGTTAAGTCAAGTCCGTTTTATTTGTATATGTCCTTATTCACAGTTATAGTCTCTAAGGGCTCCACAGGCCACATGTTTACAACACATCCCAAACCCTAGCTCCCCTAAGGGCAAGAAAAAACTCCCTTGAAAAGGAATGCAGAGTGGAAGGTGATCCCTCCTTCCAGGGATGGATCAGGAGTGACATGGGTGCCGTAAGTGACATATATAGCAATGTACATAGTAATGTACAAAGAAAATAATATACATTACATTAATTTACAATACAGTCATTTAGCAGACGCTTTTATCCAAAGCGACAAACAACAAAGGAAAGTAAGAGAACAACTCGTCAAGAACAATAAGGTAAGAGTACTATAAGGTAAAAGTACAATAAGTTGGCAAACAATATAGAACCATATCTAGAACAATATCTACAGAACAATGTACTTAGATAATCAACTTAGTAAGACACAGACAACAGTAGTTAAAAGGATGCGCTAGGAGAAAGAATCCGGGTAGTGTTTCCTGAAGAGATGACTTTTTAGCCTGTGGCGAAAGATTGGCAATGACTCTGCCACCCTGACATCTGGCCCCAATTACACCAAATTGTGGCCAGAACAGAGAAGAGCCGTGACCGCAAGCATACGGCCCGAAGAAGCAGAGCAAATTGGGCAGGCAGGGTTGTAGGGCTTGACCATTGCCTGGAGGTAGAATGGAGCGGTTCATTTTACTGCCCGTTAGGCTAGAACCAAGGTCTTGAACTGGATTTGAGCAGCTACAGGTAGCCAGTGTAGCGACCAAAGAAGGGTAGATGTGTGGGAGAACTTGGGTCGGTTGAACACTAGGCGAGCTGCAGCTTTCTAAATGAGCTCCAGGGGTCTGATAGCAAATGCCGGGGCGCCAGCAAGGAGGGAGATGCAGTAGTCCAGCCGGGAGATGACAAGAGCCTGGATGAGCACCTGCGCAGCCTTTTCAGTGAGAAAGGGCAGAATCCTCCTGAATTTGTAGCGGAGGAATCTGCACAGCTCAAGTTTGCTGACGACACGACAGTGATGGGCCTGATCGCCGGCGACGACGAGACAGCCTACAGGGAGGAGGTCGGATCGCTGGAGCAGTGGTGCCAGGAGAACAGCCTCGCCCTCAACGTCAAGAAGACCAAGGAGCTGATCGTGGACTTCAGGAGGCAGAGGGGAGAGCACAGCCCTATCTCCATCGACGGCGTTGCAGTAGAGAGGGTCAGCAGCTTCAAGTTCCTCGGCGTGCACATCTCCGAGGACCTCACATGGTCCACGCACACCACACACGTTGTGAAAAGGGCCCAACAACGCCTGTATTTTCTCAGGCGTCTGAAGAAATTCAGCATGGGCCCCCGCATCCTGAGAACATTCTACAACGGCACCATCGAGAGTGTTCTGACAGGGTGTATCACCGCCTGGTACGGGAACTGCACGGCACTCGAGCGCAGAGCGCTTCAAAGGGTGGTGCGGACGGCCCAGTATATCGTTGGAGGTGAGCTCCCCTCCCTCCTGGACATTTACAACCAGCGGTGCGTGGCCAAGGCCAAAAGAATTATAAAATACATTACCCACCCCAGCCACGAACTTTACTCACTATTACCGTCAGGCAGGCGATACCGCAGTATCAAGTGTCGTACAAATAGGCTTAGAGATAGCTTCCACAGTCAGGCCATCAGGCTGCTGAACAAGGGCGTATAACATATAACAATGTATATTTTATTACATTGATTTATATATATATATTGCTCTTTTTTGTGCTGATTTTTGCATTTTATAAATTGCATTTTTTATTTTTATTTTATATTCTTTATTCTATTTTTTATTCTATTTTTATCTATTTTTATTTTATCTTATTTTATAACTGCTGCCTGTCGTCGGGTATTGCACACAAGAATTTCACATCACTGCTTTATACTAAACTGTAAACTGTGAAGTGACAATAAACTTGACTTGACTTGACTTGAGGTTAAGGTCATACTAAAACATTAGCTTAGGATACAGTGATTCAATTGTGAATCATCACAAAGAACAAATTGTGTCCTATTTGTGAAGTAAGATCTGAACCATAGAAAAGTGTCACGATCCAACCCAGCTCTTCACGCTCCTAGTCCTGGATCTCCACTGGCTTCCTGGATCTGCGATGTCACGACTCCGTTCCAAGATGCCACTCCGTGTTTTCCCTGTCAGCCATTTCCTACTCAACTCACCTGTTGTCAATCGCACCTCATTACCAAGCTGTATTTAAGCCGTGTCTGTTGTCTGACTAATTGCTGGATCATCCCTTGATTTTCAGAAAGCCTCACGTTCGTATCAAGTTCATTGTTGTTCTGCTTATTGATCCGCCATGTTCTGACCCTCGCCTGGATAACAACCTCGTTTTTGCCTTGCGTTTTTGTACCTCTGCCTCAACCCTCGACTACCTGTTACCAACCTCTGCTTGCCTTGACCACGTTTTGGATTTGCCCTGCCTGTACCTCTGCCTTTGATCCGACATTAAAGCACCTGTTCCATCTGACGTCTGTTCTCCCTGCTTTTGGGTCCCACCTACACCCAGCCGTGACAAAAAGCCGAGCCTTGATGCAATAGTAGGATGCTGTGGTCGATTGCGTCGAAGGTGGCACTTAGGTTTAGCAGCACCAGCAAGGAGCTTGCATTGTTGTCCATGGTAAGAAGAAGATCATTAACTGCTCTGGGCACAGTCATTTCATTGGAGTAGAAGGTTCTAAACCCAGACTGGAAGGGTTAAAATAAGTTGTTCACTATCAGATGATTGAGGGTTTGGTCAGCTACAATTCGTTTCAGTACTTTCGAAAGAAAAGAAAGGTAAGAGATGGGCCCAGCATACAGGTAGTGGGTTTAGAAGTCTGTGTTAGTTTAGCAAAATCATCCAAGGAGATTGTGCTGAACTGCTGGACGGTTGCTTCAGGAGGGACACATAGTGCCTCTCTGGCATGATGTTCAGGCTGATGGGTAGAGGAAGCATCAATGTATTTTCTTATAGACTTAATTTTGTGCTCAAAGAATTCCGAAAAGGTGCTAGCAGAGAGTGAGGAGCTGACTGTTTGAGATTGTTTTTTTCGTCAAGCTTCTAACAGTGTCAAACAGAAATGTAGGGTTGTTTTTGTTCAAGTTGATAACAAGTAAGGCTTGTTATCAAGTAGAAGTAGGCTTTCCTGGAAGAAGTTAATGCAGCTTTATAGCTCAGCAGGCTGTCATGCCATGCAAGATGAAAGACTTCAAGTTTTGTTGAATGTCGGAGACCAGGAAAGGAAGAACAGGGGTTTATTAATGGCACAAAACACAATAGAAGGTTATCCCCCAGGACCGGCGAGGGAGCTGGGACCGGGAGATCGAGGTGCGTCAAGCCGACAGGTAGGAGACGTAGGGATCGTTGGGGACAGGCGATGGTCAGGTTACCGGGAGGTCGAGGTGCGTCGTGCCGACAGGTAGTAGGCGATCGGATCGTAGGGGACAGGCGATGGTCAGGTTACCGGGAGGTCGAGGTGCGTCGTGCCGACAGGTAGTAGGCGATCGGATCGTAGGGGACAGGCGATGGTCAGGTTACCGGGAGGTCGAGGTGCGTCGTACCGACAGGTAGATGACGAACGGAACTCCGGGACCGACGAGGGGGGCTGGAACAGCAGACGGGCGGACTATCTCTCCGATAGTCCGTAGCAGGGTGACCAGGGATGAATGTCACCTGGGGGCTGGTAGCGTACCGGTTTACACGTAGTACGAACGAGCGACGTCTCTCACTGACGCCGCTGTATAAATAGCCCCCAGGTGAGATCAATGGCAATTGGCCACGGTAATGGTTGGCAGGTGCGTGTGTGTGCGCCTCTAGCGCACGCGGCCTGGCAACGCCCCCTGACAACCACCGTAACCGTGACAGTCTCACTTGTGTTTACTCCATTTAAGACGGACACAGGTTTACTTAACATTTTAATTGGTGTCGTCATACTTGAATAACTCATTTAGGGTTAGAAGGTTTTTTATTTTAAGTTTCATATCACCTTTTTGTTTATCTTTCACTATTTTAGGTTGAATCACTTTGTTGATAGTTGCTATACATGTTTGTTTGACACCATCTCTCTTTTTTTGTAAAGCGTCTTTGTATGTCATGAAAAGTGCTATATGAATCAAATTATTATTATTATTGACAGCAACACACCCTTTGTTCAAATACCGGGACCAATGCCGTTTTGTATAGCTGATAGTTCTTTCTCTCCAGTTGTATTTCAGCTCATGTGCACTGTAGGAGCCAATTCTTTATATTCTATTTATTTATTTATTTATTGGCCTTACCAGGTGGTGTGTGTCTACTAATGGCTGCAGTGTACTCAATCCCCTGCAGGTATCTATATAAGGAGAGGTGCGTCACGCTAGGGGGCGTGACAGACTGAGAAGCATACAGTCTTTAGACCTTGCTTGCGTACGGGAGTGTTATTTAATTACATTGCAAGTTTTCTGAATCTCTGTAAAGAGGAAAATAAATCATCTTTAATTTCAAACCCAAACAAACCTGGAGTGGACATTATATTCTTCCATCTGCAACAAGCGTCAAGAACGTTTCAGTCTGTCCAAGAGTGACACACACATTAGGGAAACTTCGTGTTTTAACAAAAGGACAAGTGGTCACTACATTAGTCTAAAGACTCGCTTTGGAGAAACACCTTTGGAAGGAATGGATATCAGGAAATAGCCATCTGTTTGGGCGAGGACAGGGTGGCTGAGGACAAAGGAGGACAAAGAAAGTGGCGTGGTGGTGCGTTGCAACGCAGCGGTAAATACATTTTCTTTTAATCATAATGAAGAAATCATATGAGCTGACACATGAAATAAATGGATTAATTCGTTAAAGGAGGACTTGGAGTTCATATAGGAGCAAAGAAAAGTGACATTTTGATGCGCATTAACTGACATTAATTGATTTCATGGCAGCTGCATAATTAGAAGTTGCGCTAAACCCCCACCCTTGCTACCCGAAATGCAATAAAACTGAATGGAATCTTTTGGAATGGATTGGACCCATATAAGAGTGTGCTTGTACTGCCTTGTATGTATTCATGTTGAGTAACTGGAGTAACATGTTGAGCAGTTGAGGAACTGCAAATGGATCAAGAAATGGATGGAACAACAGAATCAAATGTTGCGAGGTTTACCGCGAGTGAACCCGAAGTTGAAGTTTCCCATGAAAGGGACGAGGAACACGTTGCAAAAATGCGCTCAACGCGCAAATACAAACTCTGTCAACTTACACGGAGAAAGAACATTATAAAGGAACTAATGAAGGACAACATGTATACAGAGGAATTGGAGGAAAACAGAGCCAAGTACAAAACACTGTTGGACGCTTTTAAAGATGCTCACTTGTCATATCATACGCTGCTCAATGAGTCCGATGAAATAAATGAAAGTGAGAAATGGTTTCAATCAAAAATGTGCAGCAGTAATGACTTTATTGATGTTGTTACGGAATGGATGTCTGGACCCACAACCAGGTCTGATGAGTGCATTGCTCTTGGTGACAGCGCGTCTGTTATTGCCTGGAGATCATCCAAGCACAGCTCAGGTTCGAATGTGTCAAGCAGGTCTAGAAGCAGCTCGCACTCAGCTGTGTCTTCTGCTCGCATATGTGCAGAAGCCGAAAAGGCTGCTGCAATTGCAAAATTAAAGGCACTAAAAAATAAACAGGTGTTGGAGGAGGAAGAGGGGAAACTCCTTAAAGAAATGGAGCAAATAAGAAAAAGAAAGGAAACACTAAGTGTGCAGGCTGAGTTGGATGCGGCCACTGCTAAAATCAATGTTCTTACCATTGTGGAAACACCAAGTCATGTTCAAACTCAAAGCGCACCTCCACCAACAAGGGATGGAATGAATGAATATTTTGATAAAGGGGGCGAAATACACAAGATGCCCGAAAAGGAACCAGTGCATAGGAGCACTACAAATACACAAAGTGTGCGCCCAAAGGAACCGCAATACCGCTCATATCCCCAGGGACCGCCACCTAAACCAACAGAATATTATATTCAAAAACAATATGGTGGCACACAGCCTGACAAACTACTTTTCTCAATGCAGGACAAAACCTCTAAACCAACCCAATCACATGTTACACAATTAAAGGATGACTTTAAAATGCCCAAACAACAAGCCCCAGTGCATGATGCAACTCTCTACAGTATCTTAGAAAAGCAAAATGAAATTACTGCCTCTCTTGTCAAGCAATCTCATCATTCCTCTTTGCCTAGAAAGGACATCAAGGTATTTGAAGGTGATCCAGTTGAATACAGATCATTTATGAGGGCTTTTGAGCATTTCATTGAAGCCAAAACGTTCTCTGGAAGAGACAGGTTGTACTATTTGGAACAGTACACTAGGGGGCAGTCTAGGGAACTTATCAGAACATGTCTATATATGGAACCAGAGAGGGGATATCGTAGAGCTAAGGAGCTCCTCCAAGAGCATTATGGCAATGAATTCAAGATCGCTAATGCTTATATAGAAAAGGCCCTGTCATGGTATTCTATCAAGCCTGAGGATCCTAAAGCTTTGGAGGCATTTGCTTTATATTTAAGAGGGTGCTGTAATGCAATGGAGGAAATAACTTATATGGAGGAACTTGACTTGTCTTCCAATCTAAAGGCTCTGGTCACCAAGTTGCCATATAAAATCAGAGAGAAATGGAGATCTGAAGTCTGTGTGCTACAGGAAAAGCATAACGGCAAAGTAAGATTTTGTGACCTGGTCAGGTTCCTTGAATACCAAGTGAAGATCCTTACAGACCCTGTATTTGGCAACATTCAGGACCCAACTACCCCAAAAGTTCAGAAACCAACCATATTCAAAAGGGCAAAAGCCACTGGCAGCAGCTTTGCCACCAGCATAACCAACATGGACTATAATTCCCAGTCACCCCAGTCACAGGACAGCTCCCAAGCTGCAAACAAACTTTTCTGTCTGTTCTGTTCAGGTGCCCATACAATGGATGCATGTCATCAATTCAGGAAGAAGTTGCACAGAGACAAAATCATGTTTCTGAAAGAAAGGGGAATATGTTTTGGATGTCTTGTACAAGGACACATGAGCAACAATTGCCATAAACGCTTAACATGTAAAGAGTGCAAACAAAACCATCCAACTGTGCTTCATATAGGAAAGCGGAAAGGAACATCAGAAACAACTGAAATGTCTGAAATGGCACAGGCCAGTGCGTCTCCGAAAGCATGTGGGCATATTGGGGCCGGTAAAGAGGAGTGTGTGCTAGCTATTGTGCCTGTTAAAGTCAAATCCAGCAAAGGAAATCAGATTATCCAAACATATGCATTCCTTGACCCTGGCAGTTCAGCCTCATTTTGCACAAATAGTCTCATGCATCAGCTGAATATAAGAGGAAAAAGAACCAACATCCTTCTCCGTACCATGGGTCAAGAAAAGACTGTCAGTAGCCACATAGTAACCGGTTTGGAGGTGAGTGAGC
The DNA here is from genome assembly GCA_027704905.1 of Muraenolepis orangiensis. Taxonomy (NCBI): domain Eukaryota; kingdom Metazoa; phylum Chordata; class Actinopteri; order Gadiformes; family Muraenolepididae; genus Muraenolepis; species Muraenolepis orangiensis. The sequence goes on along the minus strand of JANIIK010002014.1, from coordinate 3,679 downwards.
TTCATGGCAACAACTTTATAGCCCTCCCAGAATTTTACACCCAGAAAACCATGCCTGTTACAGAAGGTAACATTCCCAACCAGTCAGATATATCCAAGTGGCCATACCTCAAAAACATCAGACTCCCCACCATAGATGCAGCCATTGGCTTGCTGATTGGCACAAATGCACATAAGGTAATGGAACCACAACAGGTCATCAACAGCCAAGGAGAAGGCCCATATGCAGTAAGGACACTGCTAGGATGGGTGGTCAATGGTCCATTAAGAGGAGGAGGTACAAAGGCCAACAATACATCTTCAGTCTCTATCAACAGGATTTCAGTAGTTGACCTTCAGGACTTACTGGTCGCACAGTACAATACTGACTTTGTTGAAAAATCCTATGAGGACAAAAGGGAAATGTCAATAGAGGACAAACAGTTTTTGAAAATTGTTGAAGATTCAACCAGCATTGTGGATGGACACTACAGTTTTAAATTGCCATTCAGGAGGCATGATGTTTCACTGCCAAACAATCGGCAGGTTGCAGAACAACGACTTTTGAGCTTAAAAAGGAAGTTCTTAAAAAATGCATCATACCAGGAGGAGTACACCCGTTTCCTCAGTGATGTCATTGAACAAGGATACGCCGAGGCAGTGCCACAGGGGCAGCTGAAGCAAAAGGATGGGACGGTTTGGTACATACCTCATCATGGGGTGTACCACCCTAAAAAAGGAAAGCTCAGAGTGGTTTTTGACTGTGGAGCATCTTTCAAGGGTACCTCGCTCAACTCAGAGCTACTCCAGGGTCCTGATCTAATCAAACCTCTCATAGGAGTGCTCACCAGGTTCCGACAGGAGCCTATTGCAATAATGGGAGACATTCAGGCAATGTTTCATCAAGTGAAAGTTGAAAAACAAGATGTTGATTATCTGAGATTCCTGTGGTGGCCAGGGGGTGATATAGGTGTTGAGCCTCTTGAATACCGTATGGTTGTGCACCTTTTTGGTGCTGTGTCATCACCCAGCTGCGCAAACTATGCGCTCCGAAGGACAGCTGAGGATAACCAGAATCAATTCAGACCTGAAGTAATTGACACCATCCTAAACAACATCTATGTGGATGATTGCTTAAAATCTGTAGCCACGGAGGAGGAAGCAATACTTCTTATCAAAGAGCTCACAGCTGCCTGTCATAGGGGAGGTTTCCACTTCTCCAAATGGATAACTAACAGCCGCAGAGTATTGTACTCAGTTCCTGAAGCAGACAGAGCTAAAGAGGTGAAAGAGCTCAATCTAGACAGAGATCGACTCCCAATAGAAAGAGCACTTGGTGTGCAGTGGTGCGTGGAGGATGACAATTTTACTGTATTATACTAGTACTATAACATTCAAATGAGTCCATGTACAGAATTAGCAATCTCTCCCGTACCTACGTATCTTTTAACAATAACATATTAACCTCATTAACATGATTGATATCAACATTTCTCTTGTAAGGGTTAGGGTTAGTGGTTGGAGCCAGAGTAACCGCCTTTCAGACTAAAGTTCTTGTCTTTGCTTTGGTTCTGTTGCTGGCCACCTCTCCACTCGCCTGGCTCACGGGCCATGTCTCTCGTACACTTTCTCTTGACATTGGTCTGCTTCACCGGTGGCTTGCTGCAGTGGTGGTAGCAGATATGGATACAGTTTGGCTGTTAGTTGCAGAGCGCTGGTAGGGCCGCTGGTGGGGCTGCTGGGGGAGGGCAGTCCAGGTCCAGGTTCACCTGGGGAGTAGACTCAGAAGAACATTCATCAGGCCCTCCTTCATCTTCCTCTCTGTTCCGCCTCTTTAGCCCATGTTCCATGCATGGCCCAATCTGCTACATAGATTTAACTTTTCTTCAACTTTCTAGAACTTTCTTCCTTCTCCTGCATTCTGACCCTTAGATGAGCCCTAGCTCTCTTCTCCCTCCAGTGTCTTCCTCTATAGCTTCTTGTTCCTCTCTCTCTCTCTCTCTCTCTCTCTCTCTCTCTCTCTCTCTCTCTCTGTAGGGGTCTTTTCTTTTCTTTTCTATTAAATCTTTCTCACCTTCTATTAACTGGCTATGGTATCTGATCGTTAGTCTGGTTCTGCTGCACTCTGCTTGACGTGTGCTATAGTAATACACACTCTAGTGAGGTTTGGATGGTTCATTATTTCCTGTTCTGTGCGTTATCTACGTCTGTGGCTTTCTCCCTTTTTATGGGGCTGTTGACCTCTTTAAGTTAACGGGCCTGACTAATTCTTCTTATCTCTCCTCTTATATTCTCTCCCTTATATCTTTTATTGATGTGTTCTTTGTTTAATCCCTGAACTTCTCCCTTTCTGATAAATACTTTCTCTTCCTATGCAATCTCTGCTCTGACTCCCACCAAAGGTTCCACTGTATGTGTTGCCTTCTACCGATGACACGGCTCTGCTGGTCCTCTTCACCCTGTGGGCCCTGTCCTAAAGGGTTCTGCCACAGTGGGATCAGTCCTTCACTATTAGTTATATAAAAAAAACGTGTTTTGTCTTTATTTTATTATCATTATCATATTTATTACAATTATTATTATTATTGTTTATTTATATATTGTATCAAAATTCCTCACACCCCCAACCCAAAACTAGTTAACACCGTGGTGTCTTTGGATCAACCCAAGCTTCTTACCTTTTCAGGCGGGGAGGATCAAATTACACTGGCTCTCTATTAAAGTCTTCTGTTAGGTTCCTTTATTAAGACATTCCCATACACATAACATAACATACCCTAAAATCACAATACAATATTGGTACAGTAGAATTTGTGAGAACAATGTTACAAGGGGCGTTATACACAGAGCCACCTGATCAAACGGCCTGGTCTCGTTTCCCTATATGGTCTCTTCCTACGACCCTCGGTGTCCCAGACTCCTTTTCCGTTCCCAGAACATGCCAACCCAGTTGGTCTTACAACCATTCCCAGATCGTCCCAACCTAGTTGGTCTTATTATCACAATATCTCAGCAGTCATAGCCATGCATTGCATTATTTAAACAATTGTATTTTATCCTTACCATTTTGACGGATCCTCTCAGAACGCAGATCCGGACAATCAGAGATTATTCAGCAGCCAACACTCTCACCTAATCCCTCTAGTCTAGCTATGCAGAGTTCATGAGATGGTTCTGCTAACCTCTGTGTTGGGCCCGTGGGAGTGTTGGTCAGCTGCGTATTCAGATCTTTGCTCTAATCGTCAGATCCTCAGATACACATATTAACTGTGCTCCAACCGGGGAAACGGAGAAGACCTTGGACTGAATCAAAAGAGAATTTAGAATTATAAATGATTTAATAAAAAACTGCTGAGATACGATACAATTCAATACAATATTCCATGGAACAGAGAGAAAGAGATCTCTACCTGACAGACCGGATAACCAGTAAACTGCCTGGCAGTAGTTCACCCGAAAAGACTGCCGCTTCTCAGATTCAAACACATATTTAACCCGTTCAAACTCTGCTGGTCGTCGCTTGGTCGTCATTTTCCCTCCAGGCCGTGCTTTGAGATCGTTATCTATCCGGCTCTCAATGTCTGTGTGGCAGGGCGACCGCCCCCATCAACGACCCCTTTCTGCCACCGGTCATCCTCGACGGCTTCCACCTCCTTCCGGCCCTGAGGGTCATTCTGTTATCTATTCTCTAATACACTCCT